>CAKAOI010026919.1:82196-157126 GCA_916701655.1 Sebastiscus albofasciatus
CACATTATGCACATTTGAGTGTGTTAATTGAGGATGGAAAATGTTTAGTGGAGGTGAAGCCTGTCTTGACTGGAAAGCCGCCATCACAAGAATAAAGAATTACTCCCCTTGAGCTGTGAGTCCTTTGATAAGACTGTAATACACTTAGCTACTGGGCAGCTTTGGTGGCACAGGGGGGCTGCTTCACCCATGGGTGCCTCTAAAGGAAGATGTTGAGGGTGATTATTCGCTGTCCTCATCATACAATACAACCTTTTGGTCAGAAGTCTGCTGTGTCACGTTCTCACATAGTTTCCTGCCGGTATGAAATTATGAAATAGTAGTCATCATCTGTGTCCCACCCAGTGTGTTATTGTACTTACAACATCATAATGGTTAAAGATCTTCTCAAAGTCTCTCTTTCTCTCGTCTTTACTGCAGGCCTTGGGAAACGAAGAGAGGGGTTGTTAAATATAATATGGGAGGAGAAAATTTTGATAAAAATAACAGAACATAACTTATTTTAATGTTTTCATCTGCCATAAATATACACTTACGTCCATTTCGAACTGGAGCAGGAAATTCTCCTCTAAAGCCAAGATCCTAATTGAGGAAGAAATTCATGTTTTATGAGATTTGAGTGATCAAAGAGAAAGATCTTGAAAGTTTCTCGTAGTGAAATTGTCAACATTTCTTTATAATTGTGTTTTTTGTTGTTGTTGTTGTAATCAAAGTACTGTAACAGTCAGAGTTTAGTAATGTGTTCCTACTGTAATACCGGAGTAACGGTGTAGAAATCTCCATTCAGTTGATGTCAGCTCTGTAAGGCTGCATTCACACCAGATCAGGTGTTGCGGCGATTCGCCGCAGGGTTGTGCGGCGGTGTGTGCGGAGAGTCACTTTATGGCCCATTGACTGCATGATGATTAACGTCTTTTCTTCCCTCATAATTGACGACTGCAGCATGTTTTCGAGTTGCTTTTCTTCAAAAGTTGATTCTGCTTCTACTTTTTTTGCCAAAACGCACTACCCTCATTCAACATGAAGGGGAGGACTTGCGTTTTCGCCACACCGCCGGATATGGTGTGAATGCAGCCTAAGGTAGCTAGCTATCCCGAGGCATGCTGCTTGATTTCTCCACCTACACCAACCCCATTACACTGCAAGCTCAAACATAACCCATCTAGCATTTTAACATCAGTCTTATCCATATTAACTTTTTCTAAAAAATGCAAACTGGCTAACCAAAGCAGTACTTTTTGAGATGTTAGCATTTGGCAAATTGTCACCAAATCTCTCTTTTCTGACAATTGTGTGTCCTTGAAAAGTACCTGGCCAAGTCGTTCAAATCCAAACAGCCGTCCTTATTTTTGTCAAAGATTTTCATCTGCAAGAAAAAGAGTCGAATGACTGAACATGAAAAAAGCATGAAAAGAACTTCAGCGACTGTGAATTGATTTGTCTGTACTGTTGCTGGTTATTTCCTCAGAACACCTGTGACACTCAGCGTGAACCAATCTCTTCCAAATTGATAGCAATAGGCTATCTGAGACCCTGGGTTTCAATAGAAGTAACTCAGGGAGACTGCCTTCTGTGTCACGGTCTTCTGACGGATGCAGCAGCACATAAAATCTCCAGAAAATATCACAATCCCCTCTGAGCAATATTTTAATTAGGCAGAATAGCTGATTGCAGCCTCTTAAATCTTTGCAGTCTTACACAGCTGTTATTTGTGAAAATAAACATGTCAAAATCTTTTTGAGGACAGCTGAAAATTGCAGTATTTGACTGTTAACCCCCCAGGCTCTACACAACCACTACATAGAGTGGATGCAACAGAGCCTCCTGCCCACATTCAGCCACAGTAGTCAGATCGCCATTATGACACCTGACTAAAAACACCCAAAGGCTGCCTCTAACTGTTTTAAAGCTAGACAAAGTAGAGGCTTTTACTCTGGAATGTGAGTTTGTGTGTGTGTGTGAGTGAATTGTATTACTACCATTGTGTCTGTGTACTCCTCCAGCTTATCAGATGACACTTCCTTCTGATGCTTTTTGAACAGATCTTTCAGGAAAGCCTAGTAAGAACAAAAGATCATCACATAATCAGACAACAAAACAACCAAATCCAGTTATACCCACTTACACACAATTCTCAAACACATTCTACCAAACAAAGGATACATTCATTATAATGTAGTGAGGAAGAAGGCAAACATCTCAGCCTGTGACAGGAAATAGTGGCTGAGGGTTACAGTCATTCTCTGCCATTGCCACTGCTGAAGGTTGTTCCTCGAACAGAGAAGAGATGTGTAATTGGTCTTCTGTGGTGTGTTCGTGCTGACAATCTTACCTTGAGCTCTCGAGCAGATATGTAGCCGCTGCAGTCAACATCGTACTTCCTCCATATCTACCGTGGGTAGGAAAGCACAAATCAGCAAATGTTTACATGCAATATAAAGTTAACTAGTTGGAATACAGCTAACTTAAAATGACGTCATTAAAAGGTGTCGTCATAGCTAGTGGTGTTATTTTGTTGTGTTTTTAATGCAACATTCACACTGAGAACTATAATTCAATGTTGATATATCACACTCAATTAGATACAAAGTAGATAGATACAATCTAGATGGTTGAAACCAGCTTGTAATTCATCAGAGTTAAAAAGGACCGCAATGAGTATTATCAGCACTACTTGCATATACTTCAATGTTCAAACTAGTTGGTTGTAGTTCTGAGGTTGTTGGAAGACTTCCTCATACTTTGCATGTGTTGCAACTCTTTAGTTTGAAAATGTACCAATCTGGTGCTCTGGCTCAGAGAGTTTTCATTTACATATCTTGAGGTCAGAGGTCAAGGGACCCCTTTAAAAATGCTGGATTTTTCTTGACAACATTTTGCGTAACTTTGGAGCGTTATTTAGCGTTCTAGTCCAGACATGCTAGCATGACATGATTGGTACCAGTTCATTCCCTAGGTTTTTCTAGTTTCATATAATTCCAGTATCTTCACTCTAGCTATAAGACCTCTGAAAGACAGAATAGCGGCCGTCGGATTGTTAAGATGTTAATAGTTTTAATGATAAGAGATCAATACTTGACGTCCATGTATCAATACAATATTGCGCAAAATATCGTAATACTATGTTGCATCAATTTTTTCCCCCTACCCTGACAAACCATGCAGTATATGGCCTATGTCTACGTACACAATAGGCAGTCCTATAAAAATAATTAATCTGGTGAGGACACTCACTCACTTCATGTATCATGTCTTGGACCACTGGCCCATCAGGAATACCTCAGCAGTTTTTGTGGTTTTAATGTTAATCTGTACTGGTCTTATAACCTTTCATTGACACATTGCAGTTGACATATTCCTAATAGTTCAAATTCTTGGTGGACGTGGCTCGCGTCATGTTGTCTTGTCGCATCCCATAATGGTGTTTGGTTTGGTCTGCGACCTTATACCTTCATGAAGTCAACACTGTTGTCCAGAGGAGCTTCTCTGCGGAAAATTAACAGGAAGTTCTCATCTTCAGGGAGGATCATATTGGCCAACTGGAAAACAGGGCAGAGCAGAGAACAGTAATTGGATAATGACAGTCTAGACTAGAGAGTAACCGTTGCCACCAGGTTTACAGCCGTCACACATACAAACTCCAGAACAGTTCAGTGAAATCCAACCTGGTCTTGTAATTTTGATCAGATCTGTGGTCAGTTTTTATTAGATCTATTTTCTACAGAAGAAAATGGAGCCAATGAAACTATTGATAGAGAAGTTTGTGGATTATCCTGATAAGATGGGACACTGTATATAGAAAGACACTTTTCATTTCCATCCACATTTATTGTATTAAGGTGGCAGCAGAAGTCTCAGCTGCACACATCTCACAGCCTCTGCAAACTGAAACTATCTGCACGGGTACATACTATAGGACACGATTTATTGTCATTTGGATGACCAACGCTACACCAGCTCCTCCTGGCTCCCTGCCAGTTCATGTTGCTCCTCTCTAGAGTGTTCTTCTTCAGCTGTATCAGCCCTCCATTAGCAGATTAAACTGCCCCCCATCATCAATCTAATTATAATACAAGATGATACTGCAGCCATTTGGTTCACAAAGATGTACAGTAGAACCACTCAGTCCAACAAGCGCAATGCACCAACAGTGATGCTAGCCCCGTTAGAGCTGTTCAGGAAAGAAACGCATCAGCACACTTTCCATTGTTGGGTGTTTTCAGACAACATGTGTTTTGAAGCAATAATATGAAATAAGGCTAATTCATTATCTACTTGTTGACCTGTTGGTTGAAAGTTTAAGTAGGGCTGCACAGTTAATCAAAATTTTATAGAAATCGCAATATGGCCTGACTGTAATTTTCAAATCGCAGTAATTGTTAAAATAACAATATTTGTTAAAGGTGAAATGTGTATCAAAATACCATTTTAAATCAAGCATTAATAACTTTCTACAGATTTAAGAAAACATCTTTGTTTGGTAGATACCCGCAAAAATCACACAGTAATCATTTTAATATGTTTTTTCAATGAAAATGAGAATAATGATGTGAAAATGATCATTCCCTCTAATATCGCAAATCATATCGAAATTGCAATATCAGTCAAAAATTATTGCAATTAGATATTTCTTAAATTCATGCAGCGCTAGCTGGAAGTTTATTTGTCATGCATATAGAACATTTGACAATTGCTTGCAATAAATCTTGGGATTCTGCAAAATATACAAATACAAAAAGTGCAACTTTGTAAACAGAATACAGTATACACAAAGTAGCACACAGTACCTACTGTAGTGTTGCCTTAATAATGTAAGAAGACGGCATACACCAGCAGAGTGTGTTCAGACTGTATAGAGTTCTATGGATGGAAGTCAAGCGATGGATGTCGGGTTGACACCCTCATTTCATCGAGCAGCCGCTCAGTGTCTCTGAGTAAAACAGAGTCCTTGCCAGTAACAGCATTTCATGCAATCACACTAGATACTATCACTTTGTGGTCAACTTCCTTCCTAATGCTAATCTCAGAGCAGAGGTGACAGAATAAGAGGAAATCGCATTACAAATGATTTAGAAGTCAAAAACTAGTCAGTAGAGACACATGTATCGTATCTACTCTACATGAGCCTATATTCTTACTGTTGGCATTAGGGATATGCCGATTTGATTCACTGGATGTGTTCCAATACTGACCTCAGTAAGTGGATTGGGTATTGACCAGATATGACCAATCCACACTAAATACAGTACTGTACAGTGTATATTGTATGCGGTTTCTTTGTCAATGTCATTTATAAATGGCAGTGATTCAGCTGTCAGCCACATTCATTAAATCACATAACAACATACGTAAATGTCCCAATGAGTTCCAAACAGTGAGGTAGGTATACAGATTTTACATTTGGAAAAAAAGACAGCATCAAATCGGGAAAGATAAAATCAGATGGGTGCATCCCTCATCGACAGGGCGTGTCCCCACAAAGTGGTTTGACCACGCTGTTCCTGCATCTGCCTCTGTAAATCAGTACAGTGGCAAGTATTGATTTTATTTTCAGCTTTATGAGGAAAAGGCAAAGCGTTTGGGGTCTGTCGGTGAAATGCATTAAGTGATTGGCCTAACGACTGGGCGTAAATTTCTTTTTCAGAATAAAAGAAAAAGCAGCCCATTGCTCTGATGAAGCGCTGCTGCTGTGCCAAGAGCTGCGTCGATTACTCCGAGTGGAGACCGAGAAAGCAATGTCATCAAAATATGGCTTTAAATTTCTGGGAAACAGTCGCAGCCTGTTAAATTGTCAGTCAAGTTTGATTTAATTAAAAAGTCATTTGAGAATCAACCTTAATTAATTACAAGCAACAGACCAAAAGCATCATTAGGTTTTTTCCCATTTAGAAGAATTATTTTACCTCTTCAGATTAGATTTGTGTTGCATATATAGTGCGTACTGTGTATACATATATACAGTAGATTGTTAGGTGTGTCATTTAGATAAAAGGTTTGAGTGCTGCTCTCCTCTGGCTGTTTCGTACAGTACCATGATCTTCGGCAGTCCCGGAAATTATTTTCCATTCTTGACTATGGTACAAGCTACTCCATCATTGTTATGAATACATGAGATAAATAAAAGATGAAGAGGAGATGCAGCGGAAGAAGAGGGGAGGGGTGAGTAGCATAGATGAGTTTGAGAGAGAGGGGACGGAGAAGAGGAAGATGGATGTAGAATAAAGAGGAAGTTCGAGTGAGGTTTTCAATGTGCAGATAATGACAGAGAGAAAGAGAGAGAAGTGGTTCTGCGAGGGAGTTGACATGTGTAGTATGATGCTGGATGTTGCCGAACTGCTTAATTTCATATGGCAGTCACTCTATATGAACCATGAACATAATAAGAAGGATAATTTTAAAAATACTTCACCTTTACTCACTATAAAGTACCCTGCTTTAAGTCTGAAGGAAATAGCTGTCAAGTGAATGAGGGAGCGATTTTAGACACAGAAATTGTATAGTACCTCCTGAATCTGTAGCTTTCCATCAGCAGTGACATCATAGGCGGACATAAACCTTTTCTTCAGCCTCTGGAGACTCTCTTCAGTCACTTTCTCCTGCAGAGACACCGTAGTTTAAAATACAACATTGATTTTCTTGTCCCAAAGCCACCATTAAACTGGACACAGATATGATGGTGATGATGTATATGACGGGGCAAAATGAAATGGGGACTTGATATATTTTACACTGATTCATTTGAATGACATATTTGAAAATCTTAGCCAAGAATGATATTGAAGGACTGACTGAGTCACATTTATTTTAAGCAATGTCACCATGGATACTCCTTTTGATCTCCAATGTTTTTCTTCTCAAGGTTCGCTGTCTCAACCCTGGGCTTTGTGTGGTTTGTAAAGCATTTATGTAGCTCACTCTACTTGTCCTTGATCTACCGTTTTTTTTAATATGCAGAACAAAGATGTGTGGTATTTTACACCACAAAAGTTTGCCTCCATGACTTGGCATCCAAGACAAGATACAAGATATTTCTAATACACAGTGTCATGAGTGAAATATATGAAACCTACTTAACCTTTCCCATCAATCAACCCCACGGTGCTAAAGATAATGAGCTGTCAGGAAGTACACTCAACTAGTGGAACGTGATGCACCTCAGGATATGGAGTATGAATTTATTCTAGCAGAACTAAGGATGAATTGAGATAAAAAAAAAACTGCAAGGATAAGTTTGTTGCATGCTTATCTGGGTTAAAAATCACATTTCCTTTTCCTGTTTAGACCAAGTTCTTTCTCAACCAGAGCTCTGACAAAAAGCTCGAAGCAACTGAAGGAGAGAATATTTCCAACCGTTGAAGTTATTTTTAAAACATAGTTAGCAGCTAATCAACCAGTGTCTTACTTTTTGCATCACTCTACTGTAACTATAGAAACCTGTGGATCTATGGCGCTGGAGTCTGAATCATCGTTTCATGCAGTGCAGAGCACACAGTCTGCAGACTAGCAGGTGCCACATCCTTGCTCATTATCCATCTTCAGCATCAGCTTTATATCAAACACTCTTGTTTGGGCGCCGGACAGTAATCTCCTGTTGCTAAGCACAAGTTTTTTAAAGCACGCTATTGACACTATGCACACTGCATAACAAACCCATGTATTCAGGGTTTTTTTACTGATATATCAAACTTACAGTGTATCACATGCAAATTCATTATGAGCAATTCATTGAAAATGTGTTAAATTCATGTAGAAATAATCTGCTTAATTACTGGATATTTTGCACTAGACTAGAGGAAATAAAAAGATAGAAAGACACCATGTGGTTATTGTCAACCAATGGCTGAATAGAATATAATAGAATGAGAAACACACAACAGTACATGTCCTGGGGGCATTTATGATGGGAAGCAAACATCAGAGAGACAAAGTGACATGTGGTCGGTGGTCTGTTTGTTTTAGTACAACCCCATTAGTGTCCGAGGGCGTCCAATCACACACGCAAACACACAGTGGAACATATACTGATAGTTGTACGCCCATTCGATTTTCCATTATAACTGGTCGGGAACTTTTCCTCTGACAGTGAGCAGAGCTTTTTTAATTGCGTTGTGTCTTACATCATTACAGCCACCCCACCCATCCAGATTACCGCATAGAGGGTCAGCAGCCCACACAGCAGAGATCACAAGTGCTGCAAAGACAAAGTCAAACGTATTTCCTAGAAGCTGATTCAAGATTTATGTCGACAAATGGTGTCTTATATTAGATTTTTGAAATAGATTGTACTTATAGAACATGTGCAGTTAAATAAATAACATAAGATACACTTAGAAATATATCAACTGTATGCCTTAATTAACAAGATCCATCTTATTTTGAAAACAGTAATGATGAATATTGTTATACATGGCGTGCATGCGTTCGTTCTGCAGCATAGCATCAAGCAGTTATTTGAGCTATACTATTGCCTTTTCCATCAGCTTGAACCAGTCTGGCCATTTTCCTCTGACCTCTGCCATCAACAAGGCATTTTGGACCCAGAGAACTGGGATATTTCCTCTTTCTCGGACCATTTACTGTAAACTCTAGAGATGGTTGTGCATGAAAATCCCAGTAGATCAGCAGTTTCTGAAATACTAACCAGCCCGTCTGACACTAACCACCATGTCACGTTCAACTTCACTTTCTTCCCCATTCTGATGCTTGGTGTGAAAATCATCTCGACCATGTCTACATGCCTAAATGCACTGAGTTGCTGCCACGTGATTGGCTGATTAGATATATATATATTTGAGTTAACAAGCAGTTGAACAGGTGTATCTAATAAAGTGGCTGGTGTAGTGTAGTCTGACACAGTGTAGTAGTATCATGCATTTGCAGATGAAGATGATGTTGCCGTCTTGTGTCTTTGTGGCTGTTCGGCTGCCCCTTGACATGCACTGACTGTATTAACCTGCTGTCACAAATTATGGATGAATTCGTCCAAAAAGGTGTTGACTTACCTTTGGAGCCAGTCTCTTCATCATGTGACGGAAAAAATCATCAAGCTCTTTGTCCTCAATGTAGCCATTATCTGTCAATTAAAAACATGACGTACAACAAGTCCTTAGGTTGTAGATCCAGTGAAGCATGTCTGAATTCAAATTCTCACTCAGTAAGAAGTCATTAAGTAACTCTATCACTACTACATTACATTAAAAATCTTGATTTTTTTTTTTTTGACAAGTGTAAAGTCTTGCTGCTCCTTGTTGCTTTGCAGTTTCCCTTTTGTATCATGCCTCTTTCAGACATGGCACATATGTGAAATTGTACTTTTTTCCCCAGAATACTTAAGGTTTACATAAGATGCTGTCTTCAGACACAGAAACCATCAACATTTTCAATTTTGCAATGACAAGAATATTTAACAGAAGAACTTAAATGACTTCCTACAACCAGGATTAAAAAAATGTGTCATCACAAATAAGGATACAGTATTCAGTAACAGTATTCTTCTCTCCAATGTCTAATAACTTCAGAAGATACATTTTACTGTACTGTTCAAGGTAGATGGAGAAAAAAAATATATAAACATGTCATTAATTGTCCTCACCATCTGCATCAAAGTGTTGCCAGATTTCCAGGAAACCAGCTGCATCCAGCTTATCAAAAGCACTGTCCATTTTAATAAAGAAAGGCACAGTTAGCTGTCAAACTTTAACCTGTAAAAACAAGCGGACTGCGGTGACAAAACTGTGTTGCACTGTTCAGTTGCCTGCTTGGTTGACATATATCTCTTTCTGACTAAGTAAAAACCACACCTCCTTCTCTGGGTGTGTGTGTGTGTGTGTGTGTGTGAGAGAGAGAGAGAGAGATACTGTAGCATTATATTTGCCATCTGGTGGTTGTATTGTTACACTGCAAAGCAGATCTTCAACAAAAATCTACAAAAAAGAAAAAACAATGCAGAGATTTCAAAGCCTGTAAAATTATTTTAATCAATATTAATATTTGCACCAGCAGAATGACTTAACATACTGAAACATATTGATCCATGACAAAAAATGGAACAAATAACGTATCAAGACTGATAAAATGAGCAAACATGTAATTCGTATGCATTTTTATTTTTCCAGCTCAAGGAAAACGCTCATTATTTTTGCATCATTTCTTTTTTCTTGAATCATGATGAAAGTAAGATTACATGTAGTAACAAATTAATACATACAAAGAGTTAATTTCTACATTTATGAACACAATGTACATGTGAGAGGAAGAACAACAAAAGATCAAGACATCACCGGCCACTGTTTTTTATTCCAAATAAGTTACAAACAAACCCCTAGTATAGTAGTGTACTTAGTACCAAAACAATATAGGATTTGCTGTGTTCACATAGGCGTGTGAATGTATCACAGTGTGTATATTACATGTGCGTATAATTACACATACATATATACACACGCACACTCCTACATGTATGAAAGCACATATATACATACAGTACAACTCACAGCCACATCATGCAGTCACACACACACACACACATAGACTCGGGAGTCTAGACTCGATGCTACTGGTTATTTTCACTTTCTCCACTCCGTGCACCAACAGAAATGAAGAGGATTTCTCAGGATTGAACACACAACTTGACAGAAACACAGCCAGCTGCTTCTGAAATCCCAAACAGAAAGCAAAAACGGAGAGAAGAGGATGTCCGTATGATTTCCTTGCATCAGGGAAATGTAAAAAAAAAAAAAAAAAAGTCAACAGAATACAGCACACAGCTACGTGTGTTTGCTTTAAAAGTATTGCAAAGTAAGTAGTGGTATTTTTTTTTTAGTGTCCTGGAACACCTTTGAAACAAAAAAGTGATGTTTTGGGACTGAGACTGTAAATCGAAGCAGTTTGTTGACATCAGAGACAGATTAACTATATACAACAGGAACAGTGTTATTTCCGAGCCATGATTAGTGACACAAAATCTTATCATAATCCTACAAAAAGACATCGATAGACACCATAGGAAAAGGTGCACCAGTAAGACCTTTGGCCCTGACTTGTATTAGACTCTAGTACAGTACAACAAAATACAAGTTGTGCCCCTTTCACACTGCGCATAAAGGTAAACGGTCGTGGCTAGAAGGTCACACATAAAATTGCGAAACTCTCACAAAACGGTTAAGGTTAGAAATTGATCTCAATCGAATGGTTAAAGTTAGGATAAGTTTGTGAAGTTTTGGCTAAGTTTTTAGCCGCAATTTGCGGGTTATATTCTAGACACGATCTGGTGGACATTTAATATTAATGTTGGAGCACAGTTTGGCACACAACAGCTAGATAGTCCAAAGTAAAAGTAATGCCACAGTGGTTAATGTTGATATAATGAAACATTAGTTTGATCATCTCACATACAGGTGTTTTGGGGATATATTGCTGCTTTCATGTAATAAAGGATGATGGCAGAAATGGGACAGATTCCCATGTTTATCATCAGTTTGTAGGATTGCAAAGTTGATTGGATATTCGGTTAAAAAATAATGTGTAATGACAATGGCATTATATCCATTTAATTTGGGTTTATTTTCTCTGAATGATGGACTGATGCGAGGCATCCATGTTTGTTTGCTTTTTAAGGAAAATTTAAGAAAATCCAAGTTTCTCAGTCCTAATTACGACGTAATTGGATGTTGATGGTATTTATACGTTAACTGGTAATTATGGCAACTCCAATATGACGTGAATGCAGCATAATCGAATGCAAAGGCTAAATATCTGTCCCAACCTATATATCTAATATTAGTAAAAATGGTATGATTCTAAATCAAAGAAAACAATCAAACGCTAAGGGTGCAAACCTTACCTTTTGTCAATTAATGCTCAGATAAAAGATTTTGAACACAAGGTTATTTTGAGAATCTGTTTGCTGACAGTATAGCAGTGTGAAAAGGGCATTTCTTGCTCTTTAATGACAAAGATTAGAGGCCTGAGACCTACAGTATGATGATGATGTTTTTGTTGTTGTTATTGTGTAGCGTTCAGGTCCTGAAAATGCTACAAACAGAATAGCTCAGAGTAGCCCAGAATAGCCTCAGTGCACTTTCACTTCAGACACTGCATTCTCAATTATTTTTTAACAAATACCACCTCCTTATAGGTTGAATTAAAAAACAACAATATTGTCTTTTTTGCACAGAGTGAAGTGAAAGTGAGCTGAATTTGAAAGCCCTGAAGGTCAAGTCTGAAGTGTTTGAAGGGCTGGAGTTCCCTCAGTGTCCCACTTTCACACAAAGATCAGACTGGAGAGGTTAATGTCAAAATCTGGATGAAAATAGCTACTAAAATGGAAAGCAAATGTGCTTCCAAATTAGATTACCTGTGACATCCCTCTTTTTGAGTAAGATCTTTGCTTTCATTGGACCATCAGCACACCAGGGGAATATTAATAAATGTAAGTGTGTTATCAGAAGTGAGGAATCCATCTGTCTTTACGAGCAATTCAGAGATAAACACTGTTAGTAATGCTTAATAGTCTCATTTAGTGTTTATGAACGCCCTCTGTATTGCACTTTAATGACAGACACATATTCCTTTCCCCCATAACCAGCAGAAAGAAAGACGTCTGCAGTTTAAAGGTATCATAAGTTTTTTTTCCCACAGTGTCTAAACACAGAGAACAGTGTTAGTTAACAGTGCTGAAGCCGTATTGATTAGTTATCAGTGAAGTTAAAGTGTACCACAGTCCTCTCAAAGCAACACTTCATATGGTCACTCCAACTCTCCCACACAGAGACAAACAGTTGGGATGTTTGATATTACAGTCTAGAGCTATCCTTCAGTCCAGTTCGTCTCCTCTCAGAGTCAGTTGTAGTTTTGCTGTGAGGCAAGCTACATCGAATGTGTATTTTGTGGTTTATGGTGGGCTGAGATTCTCAGCTGAACCTGTATTTTCCTGAAAAAAAAAAAGGATGAATTGCATAATGGATTCAGTCACCTCTGAAGTCCGGAGAAAAGTAACCTGCGCGTACTGAAAATAGCATATAGAAAAATCTATACAAATATATTGAAGGGAAAAAAATGCCACTGGGTCCTGGTCTGGTCGTATGGTTGAGTTCAAGTACAGTACAGTGATCCTGGTATTATTGTTACATGTGTTTGGTCCCTGGGAGACGAGCTACTGCGACAAATAGCAAGAAGATGTTAGATTATTAGTCGAAGAAAGAGATTTGTACACTCATAGTTTCACAGTCTTTCTCTCTCTCTCTCTATCTTTTGCAATAAAAGTCTGCTGGTTCCTGAAAGCATCTTTTTTTTCATTGGATGAATATGCTCGATCACCCCCAGGAACCATTTCCTCAAATCCTGAAAAGGTTATTCTTCTAGAGACTTGAGATTTTCACTTGACAGCAGAGAGTAGGAATGGAAAAAAGGAGGAAAGGCTGTTTGTGAGAAGGAAGCTCTTAGGAGACTTAGCACAGTTTGGTTTACTAGGTGACATGATGTGACTGAAAAGTTTACTGAGGATTTTACCCCTCAAGTGTTAGTTTTTATCATAGATAACCAAACTTTAATTCGAAACTGTGTATTGCCTGATACTACAGCAGGTCTTCCTGCAAACCAAACATGATTTGTATTTTTGCGGTCAGACAGAACCTGCAGGTACAACCTCTAATATAAATATATCGATTATATTCCCCCTTAGTTGCTTTTCTAAAGGAAAACATGTGAGGCTTGTTAACAGGTTTTTTGCTTTTGTGAATGTGTCCTACTCATATTAAAATAAAGTCTTTGTCTGCCTCCTCCCCAGAGTCTGAGGACTTCTTGCGCGCTCCCTTGTCCTTGTCTGGGTTTGGAGATTGCTCCTTGGTCTTCAAGGAGCCATGATCCTCAGAGTTGGTCCGGAGACGGCTGGGTCGCTGAACAGTGTCTGACACGGACCCAACCCTCACTGAAAACAAGAGAGAGAGAGAGAAGATGAAGATGACAGTAAGTGCTGACAATGCTTTAAGCAAGGGGGAGAAATGGGAGAGGAGAGAAAAGAAAAAGAGGTGAGGAAGAGAAGGGAAACTAAGGAAATGATGCATTCTTTTTTAATGTAGCTGTTTCTACAGTGTGCTCATCTTTCAACATTACAGCCCTTGGGATACATAAACTAAAACAGGTAGAGATGTAAAGCACAATAACTCCACCTTATATTTGCATTTTTAGGAATCATCTCAGCATTGAGGCTCCAAAGAGCAGCCCCACCAGGCCGAATAACTGCTCTGCAGCCCAGACAAGACAAATGCAGCAAACTCCCTGGTAGTACCAGCGGTGTGTGTACATATATCTATTATACAGTACAGCCGGCTGATAAAAACGGCTCAGCAAATGTGTAAAGAGTGCATGATACTAGAAAAACAAATGTATAGAAACAATGGATACCTAAATATACAGTACAAGATGTGAATGTTGAGAACATGCATCCTTTTGTTATCCCTGTGATTGACTGGTGGTCTGTTCAAAATAGTTCCCTACTCTCACTCATGCCCACTGCATGCTGGGATATATGAGAGTGAGTACTTAAAATAGATCCTGCTCCACACTGCCATTTGAATCTTCTTGCTCGTCTTCCTCAACACACATTCCTCTGTGTATACTGCCACCTAATGGATCTTGATTTACTCTGTAATGAGGTAAACGATCTAAAGGTTATGTTACACCTGGGACATATTGTCATATGTACAGGGCTTTTTAGACAAAGGAGAAAAACGTGCCTTTTTTTTTATTTACTAGGAATGATAAAATCCATCTCCCGAAGGCATTCATGTCCTAAGTTTAGTGTTACAGCATCATTCAATTTCAAATTATGAATAAGAAAGGTTGTCTTCTAGGTTAAAAAAAGGTGTTGTTGTCTAAGTATCCCTCTAATGGGATTACACTGGCTGCACTGAGTGGACAGAAACTGACCCCTCTAGCTTTTAAGTCTCATTCGATATGCATATGAAAAAAACAACAGATTTTATTAAACTTCTACTGAGGATCAACAAACCAAGCAGCCAACGGTTTCAGAAGAAATTCTCATTTGCCTGAGAGCAGGAATTATGCTCCTGAACATGAATCAGATGGTTGTGCCTGTGACAGGCCCTAGAGGGTGTCACTGATAACATACAGTAAAAAAAAGAAAAGGGAAGGGATGAAGAGCAGAGAGAAGAAAAGGAGCCTAAAGGAGAGGATATAATATATATATAAAAAAACATCAGAGCGGAGGGAGAAAATACAGACAGACAAAAATCACCAAGCTGCCAGGCTGCCTGTTACATAATGGATAATGCTGCTGTCAGATCCTGACAGTGACATCAAACATCTACCAGTCTATCTCGAGGGGAAATATGCTCTGGTCAAATAGGACATGTTTCAGGTGACGGAGAGAAAAAGGCAACTGCCAATGTGTTTGTAAGAGGATTACTGTTTGGTTTTTGATCAGCTGTTCACTGCAGTTGAAAATCTATTTATTTATTAGCATCAACGCCACGGCATGAATGGGCTATGTGGAAATACTCAAAAGATTCTGTGACCCACCATCCTGAGTGGTTTTGTTGGCAGAGCCTCCTGACTGCAGACCGGTCTGGCCCTCTTTGTCTTTCTCTGACACCGTCCTCTTCAGCGTTAGAGGAAGAGCTGTGACCTTAGGAGAAACGCCGCCGCTGCTGGGGGAATCTAAGCCCTCGTCTGTCGGGAAAATTATCAGAAAACAACGTAAGACAAATATTGTCTCAGCTGTTTGTACAATCTCACAGGAAGATAAAGGCTGAATCAGCTGCAGCCACAATCTCCGCAGTGCTCTCAGACTCTTGTACCTATGCTCCTGCTGGTGCTGCTGGTCCTCGGCTTCTGTGCGATGGAGGGTCGGGCGGCCAGAGCGGGCTTCGCTCCCTGTGGCACCGGCGGTTTGGGACTCACCGGTCCCCCGGGAGAACTCGAGGAGGACGTAGCCCTGAGACGAGGCGCCGGGTCAGGCTTGGTCTCGCCGCGAGGAGGGCTCTTCTCTGGAGAACCAGTCGGAGGATCTGATTTATTAATCGAGCCACTGGGAGACCTGCTTTCTGAAGTGGTGGGCTGGGACTTGGCTGCTGACACATGCAAAAAAGAATTTAAAGATTAAAAAAAAAAATTAAATCATGAACACAATGATTTTGATGTACTGTATGAACACAGACCCCCAAAAAGTAACATGAAAATAATCCATACAAGCTTTTTTGCATGTTCATCTCAAGAGATAAAACCACTTACCTGTTGCATTGCTGTCAGGTCTGTCGGGGCTGGAAGACTGGATGAGACACAAGGACAAAATATTCAGTATCACTATACACACGAGTGCAGAACAGTGATAAAATATGTTTTTCTTTTAACGGTTTTGTGACATGAATCCTAGTATTTTACAAATAGCCCTTTGTACAAACATTGTACAAAATGTCAAGACGCATCATTTTGAGTCTGGCATATTTTACACATTGCAGTCAATTACATATACAGTATATTTCTAGTTTCAAGCTTTTATTGTAACAATGATTGGAGGCAGTGCAGTGCTGTGGTACTGAATGTACATGTAACACTGCAGAGCAACATTCAAACAGAAGGGGGCGCCTTTGTGTTAGAAAATGCTCAAGATTCAGCTCACACACCCCAGCTTTGTATTAAATAATCTCCTGAACAGCTCCCTCCATTTAACCTGCACACACACACACACACACACACACACACACACACACCTGGAAGCCAGCCAGAACAAGCAGATGGCAGGAGAAGCTTTAGTGCCACTGATACAAGGTTAGAAAACCCCCTAATGCTGCAGACACCATAAACCTATTAGTGTGCACACACACACACGTGCATTTTGAAATATGTGTTGGTGTTAGCACCTGTAATTGTGTTACACTTGACGTATAATAGGTCCCTAACTAGTTACTGCACTGCAAAGACGTACATCGCTGTTGCCCTTATTAAACTCTGGGGATACTGTATGTGTTATCTCACTAATTCTGTCCCCCTTGAATCACACTAGTATATTTATTTAAAATAAATATAAAATATATTTTTTTATGCTTTTGAGGAAATGAACACGTGGTTGTTGAAAAGAGAGCATTTGTAGTTTAAGGCACCTTAGTGATGAATGTGGGAATTTTAAATAGGTGAAATATTCCCATGACATTTATGTCCTGCCGTGAGTCATGACAGACAATTTGCATATCAGCCGTCTTTCTCTTCTTCATTCTGTCCGTTCACTGTTCATGCCTCCGTCTCTTTCACTCTGCACTTCCCTCTCACCGCCTCCTCCTCCTCCTCCGTTTCTCACCTTGTCGTCTGGCAGAAAATCAGGGTAGTTTGCGTTTTTGTGTCAACATGTTGACAGGCGCAATCACTAGCCTCAAGATAAACACAAGTCTCAGCATCTGCGTATGTGTGTGTGTGCAGATGCTTCTTATTTTGTGTTCTCCCAGCTGGAGTCCACAGTTAGTGCGTGTTGAACAGAACGGCCTTGACAAGTGGAGACTGAACACCTACAGCGCTTTGTCCCCGGAACGAAATCTAATGTTGTCCTTATTTAAAGAAGCATCTCTCTGTATCTCACTATCATAAAACCATACACCTTACTTTTGTAGTTTGTCTGAAATGCCTAAAAATAGACTATTTCAGTTTTTGTCATGGAAAAATGTTTAAGCTCTGCTTTTCGTAATTATTATTAAATCAACAAATGGCTTAAATAATATAGTTTATATCCTCCGTTTTAACAAAACACCCTTTTTTACAGTCTCAGATCTACAGATGGAAGTCTAGGCTTGAGTCCAAAGGTAATCACTAAACTTGAATCTCTTGCAAGACATACAATTACTGAGCTCGAAATCTTTTATTAACTTTATTTGATCATATTACAGTAGGATTTCTCAATTTTGTTGTAGTTTATTATCGTCACTCTCTTTGTTAGTTTTCTTTTATGCCGTGTTTGTTTTTGCAATGGTTTTCAATTGTGAAAAGAGCGCGGTAACCGATAAAACAATCTAAACTCAAGGTGCTCTTACTCACTTGTTCTGGAGCTTTCAAACCAAATCACACAGTCCTCATCAGCAGATTGGGTTTGATCAGCTTCTATGGAATTGTAGATGTTGCACCTCTAACAGCTCATCCATGTTGACCTTGATCTAAAGGACCATGTGATGTGATAAAAAGCTCCAACAGAAGGAAGTAAGTCAACCTTGAGTTGAGTTTATTTTGTTAACACTGTTTGCAATGCTAAGAATGAACTGTCAAGCTCTTTTTGTAACTGTCTGGAAAAAAAAGCCTTGCAAATTAGGACCCAACACAAATGTTGCTGGTGCAGGATATTCTGTATTCAATTAAGAGGAGACTTTTGGCACATGGTTGCATCTCCAACCAGTCCCTTACTTTACCTCACACCTCCACACCACCTCACCTTGTGTGCTCGCCTCTCCTGCTTGGCCTTCATCTCTGCCAGGAGGCCGCTGCCCATTATCTGCAACCCCGGGTACCGCCTGCCTCCCTGAGGGCTGCCCCTGCCGTCTGAAAACTCCCAGGGCTCGTCCATGGAGTCCGGCGTCCTCAGCTCCTCCGAGCGGTCTGAGCTGCTGCTGTAGTCTGCGGGCTGTGAGCGGCTGGAAGCGTCTCTGCGGGACAGACAGGAATTATTACAGTGGGGCAGACTGGTACAATGAGACTGACTTAGTTACTGAGTAATCAGTTGTTCTATAACAGGAAAATGTTCATCTATACCTGGACTTTGGCTCAGGTGCTGGGCTCTTTACTGCCACCTTTGGTGAGGAGGGCTCCTCGGGGATGGAAGCTGGCGTTGAGGCTACGGAGGCTGAGGATGTACCCGAAGCTGGGGGGGTCGCATGGTTTTTCTCAGACTTATCTGATTTGTCAGATTTATCTGATTTATCCGATTTATCAGATTTATCTGATTTAGTGGAACGTTTGATGAGGTTGAGGAATCCTCCTTTCTTCTTCTTCTCTCCATCGTGAGAGTCTGAACTTTTGGAACGTCTGAGAGGAGAAAGAATGACAGACAAAATACTTCAGAAACTTAAGAGATGATTACAATAAATATTAGGAACAAGTACACTTCAATAAATCTCTACTGGGAAAAAAAACATTCAAATGCAGGACAGTCCTTCATGAGAAAAATCTAAATGAAGCATAATCCTTACTTGGAGTCCATCCTGGTGACTTTTGTAGAGAAGAACTCGTCCACACCTTCATCCACCCTTCCCATGAGGCCATTCTGCTCCCCATCCT
This sequence comes from Sebastiscus albofasciatus, assembly GCA_916701655.1. Classification (NCBI taxonomy): domain Eukaryota; kingdom Metazoa; phylum Chordata; class Actinopteri; order Perciformes; family Sebastidae; genus Sebastiscus; species Sebastiscus albofasciatus. Next base: position 101,469 of record CAKAOI010026919.1, read on the forward strand.
GAGATGGAGCACTGTTGATTTGCTGAAATAGGAAGTTGAAGAATGTGGTACCATGTCTTAAACTCAACTTGGAAAATCCATGCAAAGCTGCTAAGCTTTACTCACAGGTATTTTGCTGGAATGCGTTTTCTTGTTCCGTCGGGGTCGCAGTTTGGTGAAGTGCTGCAGCTTCTTTTCCTCCTCAGACGGCAGCTCCACCATCACTCCCGGCGGTCGGTGCTCCAGTCTTGGCAGGACCTGAGACGGAGTAGGTGGAGTTTGAGATGAAGTCGAATTATCCTCCACATGGACGGGGACGTCCTCCAGGGCCTTGTCCAGGTCAAACTCCATCTCTGTAGGTTGGACGTTGGTCATTAGGTAGTTTGTAATAGATATACGTCATCAGGTCTAAGTAGCATCAATATTGAGGAATTATTTGAAAGACAAATATAGAATGATTAAAACCAGCCACCCTAATAGTAATGTATGTGACTCTAATACAGCTCAATGTCATGTAAACTATAAACAAAACATGTCAAATAAACTGCTTACCAAAGGCACGAGACACTGGCCGAAGCATTCTGCTGTGGATGCTCTTCCTCTTGGATTTAGGAGTCATCTGAAAGAGGAGCAGATAATCAGATACAATTTGTGGTAATAGTCAACAAAATATCAAAACTGGCATTTTATCGCTCAAGACCTGTTGAGTTTAACTTTGATAAGCCGTGTTCTTCAAAAAGAAAGTATCCTGGTCAGCCAGGGCTTTTGGGTACGACCAAATGGACGAGCAATGCTCTCAAAAATCATACAAGTTATCAGCTAACTTTGTGGCTGTTGGATCCTGGTTTCTTATCTAGGATTCTGTCCACAGTTTATTTGTAACTACCCTAGATTTCATAGTCTGCCAGTTTGCACTAAAACCAAACACCATCCGATTTAATCAAAACATATTATCATTAACAAAATATAGAGGTAATTATCTGTATTGATTGATAAACACGACTTATAATATTTTTCCTTCGGTGGTTAAAGTGTGTGCCATGACAAACATTTTGATCTACACATTGACAGAAACTTCTTATTTTGAACAAGGTTAACAAGGTTTCTTCATTATGCATCCTAAAATGTAAAGTGAGTGAGTTACGGCAGCTGTTGGGGTAATGAAAGATATACAACTTATTCCACGTCATACATTGGTAGAAAGTAAACACAGTAACACAGTGTTGCATATTATATTGTACTGTGGTCCACATTTCCAAGGTGATGATGACAGACAGAGCAGTGCAATGTGTCTGGATGCATTAAGAAAAATACACATTTTTAAATATCGGTATTCAGGAATGTTAAATAATTCGGAGAGTGAATGAGAAAGTGAAGATAAATGCGTCCTCATACTGTAGTTTTAAAAATCAAATATCTAAATACACGAGGCTTTTTGTGCTATAGATAAAGCACAGAGAGCTTGTGTAGCAGGCCGGCACAGTGACGACGAGAGACGGAAAAGAGAGAAAGAACAGTGAGACGAGCAGAAAGTGAATTTGGAAGCAGAGTATAGAGGGACAGTCCAGAAATACTTACACTGCAGCACAAAATCTCCATGGAGCAAAGGAGGAAATAGAAGGAAGAACAGAGGAAAAGAAGATTGAAGAGGAAGAAAGACAACACACAGTAAAGCCTAGCGAAGACAAACAATGAAAGAGAGCGTTGTGTAAAACAGGAGAAAGTAGAGGTAACTAGGACAGAGAGGGATATAAGATGAAAAGAGCGGTGAGACACCAGAGAAACAGAGAGCAGACACCAGAGACAGAAGAACATGCAGCTTCCTGTTGACTGCAGCCTGCATTCACTGTACATCATAACTCACATACATTATTACACCGACACTCCTTCTCTACAGCAAATCTACAAATAAAAACGTGGTAAAAAAGCAACCACTCCTCATCTCAAGACCCATGACATTTTCACAAAGGTCAAATAATACTGAATGTACCAGGTTGCATTTTCATTAATTCTACTGTAAATCCAGTCACATGGAAAATAGAAGAGACCTAGATTATACATCAAGGACAGTAAAAACACACATTGCCACCCAAACGTACCATGCATGACTCTAGATCCTCCAGCCTCTCAGCCTCCAGTATCTCCGTCGATGCCCGTTTAGGAATCTTCTCCTCTGGGACGTCCAGATCCACCGACTCCTGCTGCACCAAGGGACGACCTCGCCGCACCAAGTGGTCGGCCTGGGAGGATGAGGAAAGGAAAGGAAAGGAAACCGGGGAGCAGAGGTGGTTGGAAGAAGATATGGATGCAAGGAGGTGAAGAAAGAGGGAGAAGAAGTGGGAAGAAAAGTGAACAGAGAGAGAAAAAAGGAGTGATAAGATGGGATGAGAAGAAGGGAGGAATTGACAGAAAAATTGGAGGATGAAAAGGAGTTTCAGAGAGATTTACATATGCTACAGCAATTTAGATTTTCAAATTAACAGCCATTGTTAATGAATCAATGAATCAATCAAGAGCTCTGTTGACTTTAATCTTACCAGAGTGAGTTGGGATGTGGAAAGAGCCTCCAAAATCTCATCAACAATGCGATCGGAGAGGAAGGACGCTAGACTCAGTTTCACCTCACTGACACAGAGGGAGAAACAGAGTGATGGTCAGGTAGCGAAGCAAGACAACAGAAACAAACAACCACAGAGAGTTCTCAAGTGATTTATCTGTACATAATACTATTAAACACACACCTGATCTTATTGATAATATCCACCCCAGACTGCTCCAGGAGGGTTCTGGTGACAAAGCTTTTGGGTACGACCATCTTGGCTGAGCTGGCCTTCATAAGCTCTGGACGAAGACTACTCCTCTTCATCACATGGGGACACAGAGACTCTGCTGCGTCCACCATCGACTCCAACAGACTCTGGGAAGGAGTGAAGATAAAGAGATGGATGGATATCAATGTGTGTGTTTATTTATTTTTTTATTTGATATGAAATTGTCTTTTACCTGTTTTATTATAAAATCTAACATTTTAATATTTTGCTGATTTTGTTTTGGTGCCTTGTGTGAAGCATTTTGTAACTAAGATTTTGAAAAGTGCTATGAATAAAGATTATTATAATAAATCAAATATAGTGTGCTGAAGTCTTTTCCTTAGATTTAGTGTTTTACGCCTCTAGGTGGTGCCTATTTTCTAGTTTTCATTCTATTTATTACAAACCGACACTGTAAACCACAAATACTGTACATGATATACTTTAACGCCTAGGTAGTATTGGATTTAACGTCTTTGGCGCAAAAATAAAACATCACTTAATTATTTTGATGTCAATTTTTTTGTGGCTACAATTCATAGTTTAACGAACCATTTTTTCTATCATTGCTGGAATAAGAGTTGTAACCCTACCTGTAGTTGTTGGTCCATGACATTAGTCACCTCCCCAGCCATAGACTCCAGTTTCTCCTGGATGGGTCCCACTGACGAGCTGTTCACCTCCTCTCTGGCAGCTGATCCGAGGTGGTAGAGGTTAGGGAGCAGCTGTGGAGACACCGAGAGGAGGACATAGGATGGATATAAGAATCAAAGAAAGGATGTAGGCATTACTGATCTCCAAATGAGCTTCTAGATAACTTAACTAAGAATCTTTTAATCCATGACATGTACCAGTGAGGCCCGTGTGTGTGTAATGTGTGTCTCTCCTCACCGTTTTAGAGTTCCTGGCATCTTTGATGAGGGACTCCGCTGACCTGACGTCCTCCAAGATGGCGTCCGTCTCTGAGTTCCTCAGAGAGTTCAGGTGATCCTGCACCTTCACACAAATCCTGTCAATCATCTGAAAGACAAAAACAAGACATGGAAGTTAGTTTGTGTTTGGAATGTCAAAGGCTTAATACCTGTATTAGTTTTTCTGACTAAAATTAAATGATAAACACTCTAGGGTTAAATGTTATATTAGTATTTTTAGTAAACAGTAATAACTACTGTAGCTAGACACACCGGTCAATGAAACATAGCTTCGTTTTCACAGAATATAAATGCAATATACCAAAAGTGAGATGTGAGTATTGCACTCACATCTCACAGGATGAGCTTTAAACGTCTTAGTCCCCAAAAAAACCAAAATCTTTTAGCCACAAAAAAATGTTTATCGTGCATATGAATTCAATAATCACTATGTGTGTGTGTGTGTGTGTGTGTGTGTGTGTGTTTTGTATCAGTTTGTTTACACACCTGCTGTGTTGTTGTGGTCACGATGCCCTGCTGCAGCCGATAGGCCTGTTCCTGTAGGTACTTCCTGGTTTCATGGTTCCTGTACAGATAATTCTCAATCTGAGGGGAAAACAACACAAAGCCACCGTCATGATAATTAACCACAGTGATAATAATGTAAAAACAGTTTAATTTTCCCTGAAATTGTTGCATATAGCGTGTTTTATATACGCTGTTATACACTAATACAGGACAGCTGGAGGAGCCTAATGAGAATTTTTAACATACCTTTAACAAGGCGTCCTCTGTTTTCTCTGGGCTGGCCTTCAGCGCCTGGGAGGCATCGATGATGGGGATGGGCATGAAACGAATGGTGAAGTTCCTGATGGACACACAGCCAGAGGGCATTACTACTCTACAGTTGGTTCACATTACAGTTTACAGGAGGGGGAAGAGCCAGAGACGTGTGTAGAGATGTGTAGACGGGCATTATAGTATAATGCAATATGATGCACAGTTCAGCGCTTGTAATTTTACTCACTGTAGTAGAATAGTAAACATAGTGAAATGCAGCCACTTGTGGTTTTTTCTTGATACATTAACTCATAATTAATAAATCAGTATCTGCATATTTCATTTATTATGGATAACTTTCTGCCATTAAGCTTACTGAACCATGACATATACAGTAATTATATGTCATGGTTCAATCAGCATATTGCACGTGTGTATATGTGCGTGGTGATCCGGCCCATCAGATTGGTCTTTTATAGAGCAATGAACTGGCACCATTACAGAGGTTACCGATCTCGAAATAGAGGTCACCACACAGTATTAATATTCATATTAATATTCATATTATGATGGAGGAGAAGGAGGAATGACAGGAGAGAGAAATGAAGACACACAGTCGGATGGAAAGCAGGAGGCACAGAGCGATGAATATGAGGGCTTTCGGAGGCAAAGTAAAAGCAAGAGACTGAGTCAGATGTTGATGGTTTTCTACCTCAAAGCTGAACTGATTCATCTTTGCTCAGATATGCCTGGCATCACCATAAACACATGCACACGGCACAGCACCACGCCAGGCACTGTGCTCCCAAAACGAATAAAGATTTGACTTCTGCATGAACCCGTCTGCTCTCTTCCCTCGTCTGTTGATCTCACAGATCTGCTGTGAACTGAACTACTCCCTCAATCACCACCCAGGGTTATAGCAGGGTTATAATGTTTATTTCCATTACTGATTTAATCTGCTGGTTTCATTCTCAATTCGTTGATTATTTGTATGTTTTATGATTTGAAATAGTGAAGAATTACATTTTTTCTTTAAACCCAAGGTGAGGTCTTCAAATCACTTGTTTTTTTTTCCATTTAACATACCCAAAGATATTCAGTTTACTATCACATAAGATAAAGAAAAGCAACAAATTCACAATAAAAATCACAATGGAGAGGTTTGAACAAATGCTGGCAAGTTATCTTAAAAAAAATGATGATTAATCAGTCATCAAAATAGTTTATTTTGTTGTCGATCAAATCTACTGATCAATGAATCATCTATGAATGTTCTCTATTGATCCTATTGCATGCATGTGGGACAAACTCATCTGTGTGATGCTGCCACATCATATCTACACATTATTATCAAGCTTTAAATGAGGTCCCGTATGCCCTTGAATTGCCGGTGAATATAGGAGACTTTGTATACTGTCTCTGTTCATATGAAAATGCCGACTCCTGCATATTATTTATCAGTATTGAAAGTCTGGGGAAACCTCTGAAGAATGTAACGTCGAGCATTATGAAAAACATTCTGACAAAAAAAGAAGACAAGAGACATGAGGAAATTGACTGAAGGGAGCAAAAATGCACACAAACACACACACACACACACACACACCGCTGCACTGAACACAATAGAGAACAGGAGCAAGAAAAAAAAAAGAAAATTGTTATTTCAATAATGCAATACAGAGACTCGGAGGGGAAATGGGTAGATGTGCTGCTGGGAAAATATGATAAACAGAGAGAGAAGATGAGAGAGAGGTGGATGTACAGATGTGTCCCAGAAGCAAATTTAGTGAGATGCACATGTCATTACACACACACACACACACACACACACACACACACACGCACACACACACACACACACACACACACAGATAATTGAACATTCAGACAGTGGACGAAAATCAGATTTAATCAGTCTCGACTTCTAGTTTTGGTCTCTTAATCTGTTCCGCGCTCTCTTCCTTTCCCTTCCTCAGCATCTTTTCTTCCGCTGTTGCTTCTTTGTTGTCGTATTCCCTGTGTTTGTCACTCTGTGGTTTCCTTCCTCTCATCCTCTCTCCCTCTCTAAACACACCTCAAGGTTTCCTCCTGCTCTGCACAAAGCCAAATGACATCTGGGCTGCAACAGCCAACCACACATCCATGCCCTACAGCAGCTTTCATGTACTATAGGACAACAGTGTATGTATACTGCTGACAGTCACATACACACACATGGACTCCGTATATACACAGATACAGACACTGAGCTACTTACTTCTCCAGAGCGGCTGCTACATCCTGAAGACCCTGAGGGCTGGTGTTGTTCTTATCCCAGATCACAGTCCTGCACACACAGAAACACACACTGTAATACAAAGTCAGAGAGACCAAGAGGCAATATGACACTGTGTTGTGTCAGATGTTATTTATAAGAAGGTGCAGTCACAGTTCATTTGTTGTTCTTGGGTTTCAGTGCATATAGGGTAAAATATAAGGCAACTTATGTGTATGTAACCGTACTGTGGTCTTTTATTATTTTTGTCTATTTGTATTTTATGTAATTTTATCATTTAACACTTACTTTAACCTCCCTTATTTAGCATTTATAGACAATATATAGATCATTTAATAAATGTTTTATCACTGCGGATGTTTTAAGTAGACATAAGCATTTATAAATGCAATAAAGTCAATAACTTGGTGGTTACCCATAAGTGGAGGCTGGTGTATAAACAGAAAATCAATAACCACTCAGTAAAATGCAGTTGTAGTAATAGAAACATTTCTTCATAAGTGAAATTATAATTGTACATTAATAAACAAAAAATGTGCGTATATCTGCTTACAGTTATATTATAGTGTGTTATAAACAATTTATTACATAGTGCTTATATATGCTAAAAGGGGTGGGGGGTCAAACTAAAGGGTTCCCATTTAATTTTTTATCCAAGTTAATAGTTTAAATTTAACATATCTGAAACCTCAGACAAGGCTGTATTCAAAATCCAGGGCTGCAGAGGAGCCAGTAAAAGGTCAACTGTAATAGCATCACAACTGTACAAGATGCAGTCACAAAACTTTACAGGTGTGTAGTTGAGATCTAAATGAAGGCTGAGTTAGAAGATGGGTGTGGTCAGAGCAAATGCACTGGAAGTAGGGGGGTAGGAAGTGGGGAAGGGCCCATTAGTTCTCCCACTTTACGCCCCTGGCCTGATCTAGCGTCACGGGTGGCGTGATCCCATCGCAAGATTGTCTCTAGATATTTGTTATTCATAGTTGACAATCAGGAGACATAGCCTTTGACCCCTGAACATGTACTCACCTGAGTTTGGAGTTGATCTGTAGCGCCTTGGCTAACATCTTGGCTCCCATGTCCCCCATGGCGTTCCCGCTGATGTCTAACCTGGTCAACGAGGAGTTGCTGCCGAGGGCGTTCAGAACGATGGTCAGATCACTCTTCAGTCTGGAGTCTGCTAGAGACAGAGAGGTGAGGGGCTGGGGAGGAGGAAGTGTATATGTGGGGTGGGAAGAGGAGAAAAGGAAAGGGTGTTGAGAGAGGGTTAATATCAAGACAACAAAGGGTTAAATACAATCTTATGACTGTTATATCTGATGTGTTTGTGACTGTTATATGAAAGCAGGACAGTATTCAGTTCATCTGCCATCTGCAGGCTGTTCAATAGAGTCAAGAGTTGGTGAGCTGCCCTCCAGTTCTGTTTATTTAGCTTTGGTATCACCAGCAAGCATTTAAAAAGAGCTTTCTTGGCTCTTGTTGTATATCACTGCATGCTTTCACAAAATATATTATAATGTATGATGTTGAGAGTATTAATATTCCTTTAAGCAGTGCCAGCATGTTTTCCTGCCAAAGTGTTCTTGAATTTTTTCACTGTCCATTGGTGCTTGGTTGGCTCACACTTCCTCAGAGAAAGTGTGAGCATGCAACCGGGAATGGCTGCCGGAGCTCACCACAAATTTGTCATCATTACAAAAGTCTGTGGAACTTTTTTTTAAATCAATGAAAACATTAAAAAGCATAATTTTTCCACATTGAAAAGCTGTAAGGATTCACTTACTGCCTACCATTTTAGCTAGATTACTCATTACCAGGTAATAAATCTAGGTTTTTTTTCTATAAATCTTTTTTTCAAAATGTCTGGTGTCTGGTGACTCAAAAGAGAAAACCCCATTTAAACATTTATCAGAGGATCAAGTGGACTTGCAAGACACTTCTCTAAAATGTCAGAGGTATTATCATTCAAAACAGGTCACTCCACAGGGTAAAATGAAAAATTCAGCACTGGATCAAGTGGATTTCTTTGTGATGTGAGAGCGATACGAGGGCTTACAAATGTCCAACAGCGCCCGTCTGTTCACCAGATTTGAGCTGCTCTATGATGCATGCCATTTACACAGCTGGATACTCCCGGGGGCCGTCATCACAAAACACGCTGAGGCTAGGCTGCATTCACACCCAATGCAAATCAGTAGGTCCTAGCTGGCTGAGTTAGGAGAGACACCGAAAAATAAGGGCCGAATTAATCAGTAAAAATTTTAGGATTTCAAAGTCTTTGATCTAATATTATTTCACAAAGAATTTAGCAAAAGTAGTTCCTAAGTCTGAAAAAAGTTAGCGGCAGTCCAGAGGACTCCAAAGTCACTAAAACCTGCTCATCACAGCAACTCGACAACAAATAAAAAAAAATCCAATAACTAACAACAATTCAGTCGTCAATCAATGTTTTGCTTAATTTCAGTTTAAAATGTATTTTCTTATTTAATTATTTTTTTTAACGTGATTTTAGATTTAATTTCTTTTAATTTTGTATTTTATTTATTTTGATCTATTTTTTAATTCATTTTGTTTAATTTTTAATTCAATTCGTTCTTATTTCATTTAATTTCAATTGATTAATTTCTAAATCTATAAATAAAATATTTTATAATTTTATTTCATTTTACCTCATTTGTATTTATTTATAAATTAAATTATAAATTATATAAATTATATATAATTATTATAAATTATTTATTACATTTTTAATGCACTAGTTGAGCCAAAATGGGCTCTGTCAGTGCTGTATTATTATATACAGTATTCTACTATTGCATTATTATTATTGATGCAGCAGCTGTAAACTGCATTTTATTGTCATAGCTGGATGTGGTTTACTCAGTTTATTAGCTGTTGAGTGGTTTAATTTACTGTGTAACGATACATTATGATACATATTTTATATGCTAATTATAGATTTTAAAAATATTCATCTGTAAAGTAACTGGTAACTACAGCTGCCAAATAAATTTAATGGAGTAAGAAGTACAATATTTCCCTCTGAAATGTAGTGGACTAGAAATGTAAAGTAGCATAAAAGTTAAATACTAACATAAAGTACAAGTAACTCAGAAGTGTACTTACATGCAAATACAGTACTTGAGTAAATGTATTTTACTTTCCATCACTGCTGCATTCAGTCCATGAACTGCAGCACATATACAGAAGAGACTATGTGTAGTTGGGTGGGAATGGTTTGATGATTTATTTAACTGATCTTGTTGGTGGATTTGCAGCTACCTGAAAAGGTAACAAAATCCAGTGTGTAAATTATGGCTTCCTGTGAGGCATGTCCAACAGGACAAAATCTAAATATGATTCTGAGTAGGAGACTCTCGCCTCCACATGGATTAACATCTTAACAGTGCACACAGATGCAAAAGCATACAGCACTGCAAGACACATGTGGGAGTTTGTCTCTAGTGAAGCTTTTGTCTTTGAAGGAGAGTCATAAAGTGAGGGGCATTTTATAGGCAGATTATTTTGTATGTGTGGAGGAATAGCATCAACATGGTTATAAAGCCAGAAAATTACTTTTTTATGTCTTGTCTGAGGATGCAGAGAGAATTATTTACTGCCTGCATGTGCTCCTTTGGGGCACCGAGCAGACATTAAACATGCAAATTTAAATAGGTACAAGTTTATGGACCAGAAGCTGCGGTGGCTAATTCTTTCTGCAGTGATGTAAAGTAGAAAACAAGATCATTATCACTGGGTTTCTAACAGCTGAACAAGAATACAAATGTCCTAATGTAGAACAGAAAACCAGTGCACAGATATCATCTGGTTGTAGCAGTGAATGTAAAGGAAGGGAAGTATACAAAAGTAATTACAAGTCCTGTCCATGCCTGTGGATGAAGCAAATGACTTTCAGCAGCTCGGATTCTCAGCCCTTATTAATCACTAAAATTGTGAAATCATTACTCTAGGTATGCGTACACGTCTTGTTTAATAAAACCAAGAAAATGAGAAATTGTAACCCAAGACACGCAAATAAAAGTGACCTTATAACAGAGACAAATTAATCTATTTAATGAATGTCCGTAAAATGATGAACTGCGTTTATTCAGATGAAACTCATTTATCCTACCGTGTGTGTGTGGGCAGCAATAAAACACACTGTCTCTCCACTACAGACCGCACTAGCTCGGTGGAGCGGAAGAAAGTGCTCTTACTGATTTCTCTTTCTCAAATACTAAAGAATTGTTATTATTATTGTTGTCGTAGGAGAAATTGGGGTTGTACAGTCGTTCTTCTCAATTGTCTTCCCCTTTCACATGCGCTCCACCTCTTCTGCATCTTCTTCTCTATCTTTGTGGTGGTGAAATTTAGGTTTATACAGATTTCTTACAGCCATAACAAACCATAATATTCACAAGCATGGCCTGATAATTACTAACAAAGAGTTTTGGTCTGTGGTTTTGCATGTGCTGTAGTTTGAGTAAGGAATTGATATATAAGAATTACATTCGCTGGTCAATGATGGCAGATTTTCAGATTAAAAAAGTGTCTAATATATGTTGTTGGTTTATCACCGAAATATTACACATTGTAAGATGAGCGATATAGGAGATTACTTTATTAGTTTTGCAGATTCCCAGTTTATTATTCTCCAGTGGACTATTTCTTGTCCAGGAGAAATTCCTGGAGTCTCATCCTCACCTTTCCAGGCAACTAGCTCAGAACTATAAACTAACTATAAAACATAACTTCTAAACAGATTCACGTACCATGGTCAAACTCATGAACTGTTTGTCGTAGACTCTTGTGAGAGGCATCATTGCACTCAGCAGAGTTCGTCTTTCATTCGTGTGTGTCAATACTTTAGCCACGCCCTTTTTCATAACTCATGAACTATTTCTCGTAGACACTTTAGTCTCAGTATCATCAGTCTCAACAGAGACTTCCTTTTTCATTTTTTACCAAGGAGGTCAAGTGTTTGTGAGGTTGTGTGTAAATGCATGCGCGTACTTGGTCGCAGCTATTGCCAATTTGCGCTTGTTTCCGTACAAATGTGAGAGAGGTATATCAATATTCTCTGAAACACTGAATACAGTTTGTGTATCTGTTCATATTCTGGCAGCCATAATAAGGTATCTCAGGTCTATCTGTCTGGCCTCAGGCCAGGACACAGAAACACAACAAGGTACATGTGCTGCCTGGAGCTGTGTCTGTGTGTTTATGTGTTGAGGTCACTATTATTGTGTGTTCCTACTGTAGCTATACACAGGCAGAAGAGGAAAAATGTGTTGCTGGATAAAATTTGTAAGTCTAACAGGCCTTCCCTTATCTGTGTTTGTTCAGCTCTGGCTGAAAGATACCCAAGAGACTGGTTATACTTCTCTCCATTACACTGAGACACACACTAAACACACAGTGCACCCTTTACATCCCCGGTCCATAGAAATCCACGCACCACAGCTTCTTCAACAAGCCCTACTCTTAGATCAGCTGTCTTTTATATATATATATATTAATTTAGTAAAGCGGGTTTTGCAATTTGCGGGTTACCTTCTAAATGGGAAATGAACTTGCATTTACATAGTGCTTTCAAGTCTTCCGACCACTCAAAGCGATTTACGATACATGTCAGCACCCATTCACACACTCATTCATACACTGATGGCAGAGGCTGCCATGCAAGGTGCCAACCTGCCCATCAGGATCTAATCTAAATACTTATTCAGCCTTTGGGAGCAATTTAGGGTTCAGTATCTTGCTCAAGGACACTTCGACATGTGGACTAAATGAGCCGGGGATCAAACCGACGACCTTCCGATTGGTGAGCGACGTGCTCTACCTCTATGAGCCTCAGCTGCCCCACCTTCTAGACACGACCGTGTTTGTTAAGAGGAGAAAGAAAGATAAAACAAAAAGAGAGAGGGAGAAATAAATACAGTTTTCCTGGCAGGGGTGGTTGATGATCCCATCATTTTGTGATATTTTGTCTTTATTTGTGTTTTTTAATGTTCCTTTTTTGGCAGTGGTGACCCTTCTTTAGCCGCACCCAGGCCCTGGGGAGGGAGCTGACTGTCAGAGGTCTTATTCCGTCGCCCCTTCGCCCATTCAAAACAGCACCCAGACCCATCAGCTGTCCTAAGTAAGTAACAAAAAACTACATTCTCTGCCACATTCCCTTCCTTCCCTCTATTATTTTTATTCCTTACCATCCACCCCTAATGAAAATCCTTTGACCCTCCACCTTTAACCTCTGCATATCACTATCATTAAGTCTCTCCCTCCTTTCCTTCTCTCTTTGCATCCCACCTGCACAGACAGATAACCAGCTCATTCACAAAACACTATCTTCTCATGCACATAATGACACACACACACACACACACACACACACACACACACACACACACAGACTACAAGCACTGAGAAACCAATCCAGCACAGAGAGGCTCAATAGGACCATCAATCTAGCACATCTAGCCTCTGTGGGAGACAAAAAAGGGCAGGCACCGGGGCAAGATTTGTTACAGCTCCCCTGATGGAGAGAGAGATAAAATGAGATGAGATGGATTGAGGGACAGAAAGGAAGGGAGATAGATAGAAGCTGGAGAATATCCCTTTATTTCACTGCAGGTTTTCTGCAGAAAGGAAGAAAATTATAGCTTAACCGGCATCTTGTAATATCTAAATGATTATCTACACTGATAGACACAGGCAAAGCTATCATCCCTGGGTAATTTTTGAATTCTGAATAGAGATGGTGATCATCAGCAGACAGTAATACATAATGAAAAGTCACTGTATTTGTCAGTTTAATTACTTGGGTCATAATCCTGTGAGTCGTTTCCAAGATGTAATGTACTTTGGTAGTTTCCCTTTGTGGTGCTGTAGTACTTTATGCATCTGATACCTTTATATGAGTGGAATAGCATGGATATTTGAGTACAGCCCTCATAAACCAAATGGTTTCAGTTTAATGTGATACTTCATTGATCACTGCAGGGTGATTATATTCACACCACCCTCCGATAGAGAGGTCAGAGGTCAGTTGTAGAGCAGCTGGTGGAGATTCAGTGATTTGCTTAAAGCTGTACGCTCACTGATACAGGTTTTGAAACTGAAGCATCTGTTTGGAGGACGTTGACCCTCACAAAAGCCAAACAAAGAAAGGAAATTAAAGACTCACCGACTCCTCTTCCTGAATCATGTGGACCAGGCTGTCCAAAACGGGAGCAAGGTTTCTGAGTCAGGCGGAAGAAAGACAGGGAGAAAAAAACGAGACAGCGTTAACATGATGATCACACTGAGAGGGCAATCTATTGAAAACTGCACTGCACATTTTTCTATAGCCTCAGGTATATTAACATCTACAGAATATACTGTTTCATTACTATGCCATTCCATCTTGAATACAACTCTTTGTAGATCTCTGGGCATCTCGACACCGTCACTATGTACTTCTATGTACTGTATGTGGTGGACAACTACAGTCCTCAGGGAACAAGACAGACTTCAGTGCCATGTGGCATTTGTAAGATCAAACCCTGCCGTCTATTTGATGTTGGTTTGTAAATGGCATCTGATAGAGCAGTCTTTGGTCATCCACAATAACCCAAGCTAAGTCATGCTAAGCCACAACCAAACCCAACCCAGGCCTAACCACTAAGGTTTCGCTCACAGCCCTGTACTGTACACGTCAGCTGTACACAGTATAAGGAGGAGTCCTGTACTGCAGGGCTGTAGAGTGTGACTTATATGTCGCAGGTGCTATGAAAAAAAGGGTTTGTACGATGAATGAAATTACTGCAGTAGCACCCGTGTGATGTGTGTGTGTGTGTGTGTGTGAGGCAGAGCCACTTGTTTGTTTGAGGTGAGAGTGTGTGTGCTTGTTAGTGTGTGAGGCACATTGCTATTCTATGTGGTATTTGTCTATTGAGCGATTAAAAATGCATGTCCCCGGCTGTCACTGGTCCATACATCATTGCCGCTGCAGCAAAAAAAATCACAAGGACGAGAACTACAAGGAGAGGAAGAGGGAGTGAGACGGCGCCTGGATGCATGCGAGAGACATGATGTTTTTTCAGTACTATATTCCTTAAAAAAATCATGGAAAATGACATTTTAAATAGTGTTTTTGTTTGCTCCATGCCCACCCAACACAGTATTTGAATAGTGTCAAACTACAATGGACTTGCGTGATACTTTTATACTTGTGCTACAAGCCCTGCTGTACGTTAAGCATTCTTACTTGGACTTGATGTTGTTGAAGTTCTTGCCCAGAGACAGGTGTCTGATGGATCGGTTCTTGGCCAACCACACCAGCAGAGTGGACAGGTCCGAGTCCAGGCCTGGAGGTATAGAGGAATAGGTTAGAAATGATGAGGTTGACTGATCTTTTAGTTGCATGCTGAGGACTTATTTAGCATGAGGTTGTGGTTGAAAAGTAAATATAATGGCACAATATGTATGGAAGCTGCCATCTCACCGTTGTCAGAGATGTCTAGGCTGGAGATGTTTGGGATCTCGGCAATACAACCTTCAAGGATCTGAGAACCTCCTGACCGTAACTGGGAAAAGAGGAGGGCGAATTTTAAAGGCACAGCTACACAGACACATACAGTACAGTGACACAATGAAGAGAGTATGGCCTGTTCATCTAATAACAGTACAGGTAACTAGAGCTTGTAACACTTTGAATACATGACTCCTTAATTGCCAGCTTTTGGAGAATCCTGAACCATGACTGCAAAATGTCACAGTGCTTCCACAAAGGCTTGCACTTTGATTCTTAGGTGAGACATGCATTTGGTTTTCTAAACACAGACAGCTAATATCGGAAACATGCAGGATAGACTTATCAAGAGGAACTTGTGGTTTTAAATGACTAACACGGTGCTGGGAAATGACACATAACAACACAGATCAGCCAGAATAGAAATATGGACTCAGAAGAATAAGATCAGCAGAAAATAAAGCATCTGCCAAAGAAAAACAGACGTGCTAACAAAAAAATGAGGAGGGATGAGATGTTAATTATTAAGAGTGAGCACATTTGTACTTACACAATGGCCAAGCTTACAGAAGCATTAGGGGGGAGAGAACAGCATGTCAAAGCCACGCCAACAATTACAAGCAACAAAACACACAGATGCTTAATGATCATACTTCTGTTCTCACCAATGACACACACATTTGCACAAACACTCAACACTCAACAGGAGTCTTATACACACACACACACACACACACACAGTGTCCTTATTTTGCATGCCGTCAGCCCACTCAAAGCACAGTTTTGGTCTGTCGCCACCAAACGGTTCATTAAGACCTCGAAAACAGGACAGAACGCATCATTTCCCCCGCGGCTTCAATTTGGGAAGATTTCTATGGGAATGTGGAATTGGATTTCCTGTGTAATTTGTATTCATGTGTTATCTTTAGCAATCCCATTGAATCTGCAGCAAGCTGTCTTTTTTCTGTTCGAGCAGGGGCGGAGATGGAGGCGAGGCGCTGATATGTGTGTGTGTGTGGGTGAGAGTTGTGATGAAACAATTAGGGAAGGAAACAAAAACCCTCCCCCCCCACCACCCCTCTGTGCATTTCTCCCTCTCCACCCCCGCCCGCTCCCTGCCAACTATTCCATTATACAGCCTCTTAACAGCATCACTGGCCTGTCAAATGGTTTTGGAGTGGATCCTAAAAAGCTGATTGCATTGGATGAGTGTTACCTCTAAACTATTAAAAACCACACTCTCCAAACTTTAGCTGACAAAAGCACTTACACAAAGCCACTTACATCAACGCTGCTAATACTAGAAACAGACAGAATAAAGGAATACAAACAAGAAAACCAAAACCGGTGCCCCCCGAAAATCCACTAGTTGCAGTCTATTGGTTACTCAGGCTTTCACTGTATTTTGCAGCATTGTGCTTTAAGTCTGTACTGAATGGATTTACCAGCATTATAATCAGCATCACTGTGCTGTGCATTTAATGTAACTACAGCTCTGGGATCTAGGTCTACTCTCCCCTGCAACTGCTCCAGAATATCTGGATTTGGTTTAAAATAATTGTATTCATCTCTAATTAATATAAGGGATTTCAGCTCTGCAGTTGCCCCATTAAGATTTGATTTCAGTGCAGCCACGAGGGAATGATCCCTCGCGAGCCAGGTACAAATGTACAAATTATAAAAGATATCTTGACTTTAAATAAGAGGATTTATGGAGAAATTACAGTGCAGTGTCGATCTTACCTCACAGCAGCTGAGGTCTAGAGACACGTCCTTCAGATTGACGTTACTGGCCAGGCCAAGCAGGAGAGCTCTGAAACAATATTATTATACGCAGTTAAAATTATAAGAATTTTAAAGGTATTAAAGAAACAGCATGTAACATTTCCAGGGATCTATTAGCAGAAATTAAATATAATATTCATATGTTTTCATTAGTGTTTAATCACCTGAAACTAAGAATTGTTGTGTTTTCTTTAGTTTAGAATGAGTCCTTCATATCTAGTTAGCGAGCGGGTCCTCTTCAGGGAGTCGGTACACCGCCATGTTTCTACAGTAGCCCAGAACGGACAAACCAAACACTGGCTCTAGAGAGAGCCTTTCTTGTTTTTTCGTTACCTGAAGGCCACCATAGTTCTCCGACACGCTCGTGAAACTGCGGTGACGTGAGCTGCAGAGCGCAAAAACATGGTACCGCCAGCTGCCGTCTGACTTCCAATGCTCCTAAAGTAGTGTTATTATGGTAAGGATGGCCTCTGAGTGAGGTGAACGGCATTACCACGGTTTTACACTCCGCGGTTTAGGTTACCGCAGTCGTGGAAAGGTAGGAGTGAGCGGAGGGTTACTCAGTTGGTTGCAATCTGCAACCACACCACTAGATGTCGTCAGATCCTACACACTGTACAAATTTGACTTTTGAAAACTTTTCATTGTGTAACTAAATGTTCATTTTACTAAATATTACCCATCTAGGTTTCCCTAGATGGGTAATATTTAGTAAAATTGTTCAGTTTTTCTCCATTTGTGAGCATTTTTTGACCACTGTCAATATCCACATTCCAAATATTAATAATACAACTTTTAGTAAAAAAAACCCCCATTAAACTGCATTGCCCCAGTTCGTGCAGCTGTCCTTCCTCTAATGCAGCTCCTTATTGTGATACAGGCTGATGAGACAAGTTTATTCTTACTCTACTTGAAAAGTCTAAAAATGTACAGCTTTAAATGGGGATGCAGTTATTAAAAGAAGACAAGGAACAAAATGTACAGCCATCACAGAGAATGTGGGGCAGAAGCTCCTCAGACACATTAAATGTGAATGACTCGTTGTCTCACTTGAGGGCCTCTGGCGGCAGCTTGGTTCCTGACACGTTGATGGAGCTCAGAGACATGGCGCTGCTGAAGAAGTGCTTGAATGACGGAGGCACCTCTTTGCCTTTCCTACAGAAACAAAAAGAGAGCAGGATATAAAAGAATGCCAGACAGATAAATACAACATGTCACCAACTTTTAAGACAATTTTAAGCTCTTTTGATCAACACCATATAAGACTTAATGATGACCTGAGATTCAGGCCTACAATAAGCTTTTAGTACACTTGCCACGTCCTAAAAGCCTGTGACCCATTTTAGGTTTTATATGCTCTTTAAAAGCCTGTTTCAGCTCCAAAAAATGTCTTAAGAGTCTTTCTTAACTTCCACTACTATACTCATGTTCTCCTCTCCCGTTGCCGCCACCTGTCTCTCACCTTTTCTCTGCTCATCTTCACTCCCCCCCAATCCCCCCCTCCCTCCTCCCTCCCATCCTCTGCTCCCCTCTCCCCTTGATGAAGTCCTCAGCTCCCTAGAGGCACACTGGAAAGAGAGATAATGATGGGAAGCAAACTCCACCCACCACCCATCTGTTACACACAAGATCCGCACACACACACATGGCACAGATGCACACACACATATACAGGCACTCAAATTTAAACACACTCAAAACACCGGCGTACATACACTGTGTGTCTGTAATGGCACTTTGTCACCAGCAGGTGTCACACACCAACATACAGACAGAATTTTTGGCTGAAAGGAACTGCTGTAACAAGTCTGTCATTTCAGGTCAAATCTGCCTTTTGGGCAAAAAAAACCCACTTCAATGTCGACAGTATATTAAGATGGGAAGGAGAACCACAGTGGGGTTAGGATGGATGACAACGTATAGGAGAAATGCAATGTTGAGTTGCATCCCAAACCTGTTTTAATATGAAACAGGTTTGGGATACAACTCAATATTGATATTTCATTTAGGCCCTGATTTTACAAAAAGATGCAGGAGGTAGTTGTGTATAACTATGGATGTCATCTCAACTGTGATGGTATTTAGGAACTCTTGCAAATGCTCTGTTAATCAAACAAACCGTGTCAAGCAACAACATCAAATGAATTTAGTACTACCCAGATGGGTACTTACCTGTGAGGGAAGACGCTCTTTGACACGTTAAGAACAGAGAGGTGTTGGACCGATCCTCGCAGCAGAGCTGAGCACACCTGGAAAAACACACAGAATACATCACCTTTAACATCTGAGCTGTATAAACTGTCTCAAGTATTGTTTGATTTGCTTCAATATCGATGAGTTTTGAACATTGCACCTTCCAACCCTCACTCGTCTGTGACAAAGAAAGAAGAAGAAGGCTTTGCGACTGTGTTGTGTGTTTAGAAGAAGTGTAAATGTACACTGTATGTGTATCTGGCTGTACGTGAGAGAAAGAGAATATGATTTAGGAGCTAGTCAATATGTTCAGTGACAGGCTAACAGCTGGCTACATCTCAGACTAATCAATAGGCTGTATTTGGCTCTCAGACCCACGTCAATACATCACATACGGTATTCAGATCACTTCACAGGCAGCGGACGGCAACACAGATTGAGTGGGTGTATACAGTGGGATTACATTCCCTGCAACACAGATATTAATGGCTGGCACTTCATCTTACAATGCAGCATAAAGAGGGACAACTCTAATTGCATGATGTTTGGTTACAGAAAGTGTTTTTCTCACTCTGTAGGGTCTGTTTTCTTAACAATATATTATCCATTATTACATACTTTATCTATTTAGCCGATTATCTTTTAATAGGCAGGATGTGTCCTGACTCACCTGGTCCAATGAGCAGTCGGTGTTGGAGATATCAAGGGTCGCCAGGCTGTTGGGTTGACCCAGGAAGTGGTAGAAATGCTAAATGTAGAGCAAAACATGACACACATTATTACAAAGGAGACAATGAGGCCTTGTCAACACTGGGATGTGACCACTCCTCTGGAGAGTACCGTACTGCAGCAGTTTGATGTGTTGTTGATCATAGTGAGAAATGCTTCCAAATACTTTCCTCTAGAACAGTGTGATTTTGACTTGTGCATACTGTATTTAGGTTTTGTGGACTTCAATAAGGTCTTTTCTTTCATGTTTTCTCTTTTATTCTACTACTGTTGAGAATCTACTATCCATTTCCTGCTCTCATTCATCATTTTCCATCATTTCTGATATCAAACCTTGTCGTGCCTCGTTATTGGCCAGGCACAGTAACTTCCTGGTGTCTCGTTGTCACCATGACTCCTGTTCGTGAACTTTAGAAGCTATCTGTTTCCAGTCCTTGTGCTAAGCTAAGCTAACCAGCTCCTGGCATTTAGCTTCACATGAGAGTGGTATCAGTCTTCTCATTTAACTCTTGGCAAAAAAAAGTGAATAAGTGCATATTTCCCAAAATGTTGAACTATTCCTTTAAAACAATCTTAGTTTCAGTCTCTGCAACATTTTGGGCAACAGATGATATTAACCTGTGTGTCCAGCTATAAAAACAGTATATCACTGTGACGGGTGTGATTGTGTCTGTTAGATTCTGATTTGTAAACCCCACAATATAGAGAGTTTCTTTCACATCCCTACATCTATGCTCTGGACAGATGTTGAATTTTCCGAGTCGATGCTCTCCTACAGAGTGACATGCTAACTGATTTATAACGGTCTGAAAAGGCCTCCACGCGACTGCAGCGCTGAACTGTTTCAATCAATTAAGTGTTACTGGCTCTGAGATAGATTAGAAACTGTTGTGTGTTTGTACCTGCATGTCGTCTCCTCGGAGGACATTCCCTGAGAGGTCCAGATGGACCAGGCTGCTGGGGATGGACGGGTTGGCACTCAGTGACTGGCAAAGGCTGTTCACCCCTACAACACACACACACACACACACACACACACGCACACACACACACGCCGTGTCAGGATTATCACACCCCTCAAATCTCCACTTGATGTTTTGACAGCACATTGAAGGAAATAGCAGAGGAAATGAGCAGTGGGTGAAGACAGGAAAGAACGGGAGCAGAATGTAGAGTGAATGCATGGAAAGTGAAAAGAGCATGGCTTCTCACGCCTTTGTCAGTGTCACGAGGCATTCTCCTTTTTTATATCATAAAAAAAATATATCAAATAAATTGATTAAAAGCAACCTCATGATGTGTTGCTATCGTTCAAATGACCGGGATGTATTTGAGAGACAGAAAATGTCTCAAATCGTTGCATGCAATCTGTGCGTGATATCGACCTTCTGTGAGTACAACCACTAACCAGTATCACGTCTGTCACATGGCTGACACACTGAACTAGCAGTAAATCAAGGCGTGACTGTCAAGTGACTGACTTGACAGAGCTAGACAGCTGAGAAGAGATGAAAAAGGAGGAGTGATAAAGGAAATATGAGAGAAATACTAGCGATGATTAAGAGAGACAACATTTCTAATATTCAATATTTTTGCAATGGATGCAAATGTTTCAACATATTTAAGTGACATTCAACTGGAATTAAAATTCAAAAGATCAAATGATGGATCTGCTTCAGCTTCATCAAACAAAATCAGTGCTAAAAAAAGATAAAAATGTCCTCAATCCTCTACTTTTGCTCTCAGCATTGGAGGCTTTTGGTGTTTGGATTATGGATTGGGCCTTTAGCTAGACGAGCAGGGCTCAGTTTAAGCAGCGCAGCTCTCTCACTAACCCTACACTGTGAAATATGATAGCTCTTTATTGATTGCCTGAGAGAAGAGCATGTTTACAGAGGGTCCCTAAAGACGGCTGCTTTACTTTGGGTGAGAACCAAGAAGAAATTTTACCTGCAAGTGATTGCCGGCTACATTAAATCTAGAAATGATGACAAATCCCCAGCAGTTTTTTTTGCAGAAAAGCAATCAGTCCCTTCATAGCATTTCATTAAAGGCCATTACTGCAGGAGGATTTTTCCATCATGCCAAGACGTTGCGGCTTTACGAAGGAAAGCAGTCCAATAAGCAGCATTTATGCAAATGAAAAACATGCATACTGTTTACAGATTGTCTGCACACTCACACATTAAATACATATTTTTCTTTCTGTCCCTCTCTCACTCACAGTGTTAATAGTGCAATAATTAAGGGTCATTAGCTTCCCAGCGGTAGGGGGGCGATAAGATTAGTGGAAGATGTGGATTGCACCCGATCTGAGTGGAGTACGTAAATTAAAACTCAAATAGGAAAGCCAGCTGATCACACACAATATTTATATATTTTTTTGTATTTTAATCATTCCAACCAACTCCATTTATCATACACCTGTTTTAGGAACCATATACAAAAGACGGCACATACCTTTGGGTGATAGTGAGGTTTTGGAGAAGTTTAAATGCTTGAGCCCCATACGAAGTTTGGCAAACTGAGCACCCAGGGAGGAGATACCTGCAGCAAGACACCAACACATAAAACAAACGTTTAAATGTCTATCAAGGTATAATGCTGTGGAGCCAAAATATCAAAAAGAAGATAGTATCCTTTTTTAGATAAGAACACATTCAACAAATCATTGTGGTAAATTTTACATGAGAACAATTAAGCTAGAGATCGTAAATCCCAGAAATCTGTTGTATGTTTACATGAGACTGCCTGAATATTTGGTGGGATGTATCTTTAATTAATGTGTCCTGGATAGACTGAGAGACCTTAGGATAGATGTGATGAAATGTTAAACTTGTTGCACTCGCTGCCCTGTAACAAGTAAACATATACTCGTGACAGGCTGTGGTGTGTGTAGGATACAATGCATGAATGTTGCACATTTAAGAGTTGGCGAGCAAAATCTGGATGTTTAATGTATTCAATATTTCACTTTAGTAGGAGAGTCACCTTTCATACCAGATTAATAACAGAGCTGTTTAGAACAAAGAGCAGTGGGGAGTACAACAGACCAGAGATGAGTTCATTAGACTACATTAGAGCAGATAGCGTACCTCTGTCCTCCAGTGGGTTGTTGGCAAGATTAATGGTGGTGAGTCCTGAGCTGGGGTTGTGGGCCAGGGCAGCAGCTAGCTTCTGGGCAAAATCACTGAAAGAGTGTGAAAGAGTGTATCCATAATGTGTGTATGACCAATGTACTGTACATGTGCAGCCTATCAAAACGCTTTGGAAACATGAATATCCCTTTTTTTGTCATGGCAGAACAGCAGAGCAGAATAGATGTGTCACAGTCACATGTTATAGTCAGAACAGCACAGGTGTAAATAATAAATGATGGCTGAATTCTATTTAGTTTCAGTGTCCTGGTATTGTGCATGCTGGCTCAGAGTCGTGGCTTACTGGGATACTTGAGTAACACCTGTGTTTAACCTACGTATGATGAGTCCAAATGTTAACTCTGTATGTATGGAACATTTTTAGCTTCCACTTCACATCAGAGTCAGAATTTTAGTATTCTATCTGTAAAATGTATGACATTCACTTCGGTTAAAGGCATATTAAATCAAGCATATAAATGCCACAAGTAAAGTTTGACGATTTATTTTGAAATCTTGTGATGTAGTATTGCATTTTCATAAAGTTAGGGGACTTGATAGATTTTTAAAAAGGGCTAAAATTGATGCAACAGGGTGAAATATCCTGACTTTTAGTGGCTAGAATGGATCAAGCTCTAAAAAGCTTGGATCCTACACTTCCCATAATGCAATGGTAGTGTCTTTCGTTAGATCCTTCCTGTCTGGGAAACGGTATTTTTTCTCCACACCCGCAGTTTGTAACACAGGCTTTCTGCTATAAATGTGAGTTCAAGTGATAACACTTGAGTAATTTCCTCACACTTGACAAAGCTCTGCCAGTAGTACTCTTCATTATGAGTTGATTGACCTTGACACGTAACGTGTGAAACTGGTAGGGTGCCCCTTTAATAGTTAGTTAGTGCATAATCTCACGTTTTAAGTCCTGCGTTGTCCAGAACCAACTCTTCCAGTCGACTGGAGCGAGACACTACCCGAAGGATCTGCTCACACACATCTGCAGACTGAAGACACACACACAAAACTTTTGTTATACATAGTTTTGCAGGTAGTGTAATTTAAACAAGACAGAAAAAAAGCCTATACGTTTACTATAGCTTTTGTGTTAGTGCTCAATAAGACAGTAATATGAAATATGAAAAGCGATATAATGTTATATATTACGAGTCTCACGCTCACAGCAGTACAGTAAATCTTAGCTCATGATCGTTAATCAAAAGCATAAAAAATATACTAATTAACTAAACCAGCTCCGAGGCGTGAAATGCACTTTTATCTAGAACAGCAACGCTCGGATTGAAACATTGAAGGTCATAGGAATAACACAGAAATTTACTTCAGGGGCACATGTATTCCCGCAAGTGTTCCTGTGCAAAATGCTGTGAAACTACTCTGGAAAGTTGTTCATTTATGCTAATTAAAGCTGCACTGCAAAACAGCATCTGAGTAAAATCTGTCTCTTTCGCTTAAAGACCATTTATGCGTGACAAGGAGAGACTGGGGACGGCAGACTTCCGACACTTTAGAGAAAAGTTGTCTCACTCCTGTGGTCTCAACACCGCAGGATAGAGAGCCGGGGGAGCGAAAGAACTCATATTTAGACCAAATTAAAAATTCAACAGTTGGACGTCCATGCCCTACCTAGATGTTCACTGACCCAGTTCACTGTGTGCTGCGTCATACTCAAACATGTAGACAAACACACATTGCCTTACTGCAGTAATTCCAATTTTTCCACACTAACTATCTGCACTGATTCATAACACAAACGTTTTCCATCATAAAAAAAACAGAACTTTATTGGACCATTGTTTGGTTGTTATTCTTGGTCATTTATATTCATTCTATAAGGGCCTGTTTCTCTCAAACCAGCAGCCTCAGTGAGGCTAAAACACTGGTGACATTGTCCCACACTGTTATCTACAGTGAGGGGGAGAGAAAGAGGGGAGAATAGGAGAGAGGGGTAATGGAGAGACAACAAGACGGAGAGATGGAAGAAAGGGACTGTTGTTCACATGTTTACTCTGTGAAACTGTGAGTATGAGGAATAAGAATGATGGAGGGCAGCGAGGGATGACACATAATACAGAAAAAAGCAGATATGAGGGTAGTGAGGGATGAAATGGAGAAAAAGAGGGGAGAGACTAGTCGGTCGTGGAGTAGCAGAGAGAGAGAGAGGGAGCACACAAAGGAGCCAGTATTTTCACAATAAAACTGTTAGGGACGGTACAGTGACGCTGTCAGCATGTGCACTGCACCATTTACCACCCATTAAACAAGAGGCTTGTCATGCTGTGTTGTTCTGACCCCGCGTCCTGCTGCAATACATCACACGTTCATCACACGAGTACACGCTCATGAAGTAATCAGGAGTCAAGTCCTCTTATCACTGCCGTCCTCTCCTCTTCTTCTCCTCCATTCTCATTTTCGGCTCAGCATCTCGATTAGGCCACAAAACAAACAGCCTGATTGAACTGAGGATGAGCAGCATAATCCCTCGCTGTGATAGCCAGCCGGCAGTGTGTGTGTGTGTGAGAGAGAGTGTCTGTGTGGTGTATTATTCAGTCCACTGCACTGAGAGATTCCTCATCTGTTTGATAGGGATGGTTAGACTGTAATTTTAACCTCCTGAGGCTTGTGTGTTTTAATGTTTCACATCTCTCTCTCTCTCACGTCTTCTTTTGTCCACAGACTTTTCTTTTAGATACTTCTCTGTGCAACTGTACAGTTAGACGGATACAATAGATGGGTTTCTTGTATACAAACATTACAGGTCACCACCGTCACCGCCGTTGTAATCAATGTAGCTTTTCCGTTATTTGTACATTCTTGTTAACTATACTAGACCCCCTGCAGAGTCCGACCACCAGATATGAAGTTATCACCTATTACGAAATGAGTAGCGTTAGATCAGACATAAGTGTGATTTGGCTTTGGGGACCAGGGTCTGTTTGGTTGACACTCCAGTCGGCATTCAAGTTACATGAGTCCTTCTTGATGGCCGCCACAGGTATAACGTTAATATAAAACTGGAGATCTGGATTTTGGTCTTGTTATTAGCTACAACTAGTCACACTGCTGCTCTTTTTTATGTCAGGCAGGTGAAAATTAACATTAGACCCCCGACGGCTCTCTATTAAATAGAGTGTTGCTGGTTGCTAGCTAACGTTAGCGGTTAGCCCTTAGATGGAAACGTAACGCCAGAAGCCAATAATACAATATTGCAGATGTCCGATTCAAATTCAAACAAACGTTAGCTAACGTTAGCTTCCACGGCTGCTTATTGTTGTTGTTGCTGCCCCGGTGGACTACCAGACATCTTCCCTTGAAAATGTAACGTTACGGCATACCGGAGTGAGCTTTCTCCTCCGCCGTAGTCGTGTAACGTTACAGCAATTTAGAGCCATAACGAAATCTTGCATCATGTTAAGTTTTAATTTATAATTAATTGCTAAATATATATACATATTTCCTTAGAATGTGGGTTGATCACCCTGTTGTCGATCAATTCATGTTTATCTATCTGTGGAGCATGACAGCTTGCCATGACTAGAGTGACTGTGTGACTAGAATACTTTTGCCCATCAGGCCTGGATCCATAATATCCTTCTGTTTTTAGCAAAGGCATATGATAACTGAACTGGATTCATACAGATTTGACTCCCCCTCTCCTACAGTATATCACACACACACACACATTCACCCTCAGCCCTTATCTTTTTGGTTAAAAGACTGACTTTTATCTGGAGTCCTCTTTAAATGAAGGATGATTTCTGATTTCTGAGATGAATTAATGATTTGAAGGATAATTGGTTTTCTTGTTGGACTCATTAGTTGAATTTGGTTTTTCTTGCTTTAACACGAAAATTGTGTGTAAAATGTGTTTTGAATGTGACCCATATTTTTGATTTGACTACATATTTGTTTGGGTTAAATACAATCAGATTTAATTTGCTACAAATGAATTGATGGGTTGTGTTTTAATTATCTTGTGTCTTTTGTAGGAAAGGTAATGAGCTATCCGGGATAAATCTCAATGATTTCCAATATTTTTCTTTAAAGTGACATGGTAGAAATTCTGATTATTCTCCTGTCTGGCGCCCAAATATTATTTTGGATATCTTTCATTCTTTTTTGCGGTTGGTGCAGTTTACTGCACAACAACTCCTTGTCATCTCTGCTTCGGAGCTCGGCTCTGCTCGACATTCCGTGCTTTCCACCCCTTAGGTGCACACACATCTCTGTGATGACGCTTCACAGAAACCCGTCTGTAGTTCAGGATCAGTGTTGCCCTTGAGTTGAACTTTTACATGCCAACAGATTTGGCAGGAATATCAACTGACTTACTGCTAGAGAGTAAAGACTAGTTTCCCCAACCTGGAAATTTCTAGTTCCTCTTCATTCTTTATCCTGCTCTGGCTTCATTCTTTAAATCTGAATAAATCTTTCCTGATACCTTCCGACTCATTTCCTTATTTATCTGGTATCTCACTCTTTCATTCTGTCCACTGACCTCTCCGCTGACCTTTCTGTTTCTGTCTCACTCCTCTGTTTGCTGTCATCACTCTCTGTTCCCATTCTTATTCTTCTTTCTAAGTTGTTACTGTTTCCATTGGCACAAGATCAAAAACAACTCAAAAAATCACGCTCCAGAGCACATCCTTGATTCTCCATTATCACGGTATAAACATGCACACACATAAAACAATGGGAAAATAACACTGAAGGTTCCTTAGAAACACCCAGAGGAGTTTCTGTTGCATTAAACAGCAACTAAATAAGCACACACAGTCTTTGATAAACACAACATAGTCCAAAACACAAGAAGTGGTATCTATGGCTAACATCACCAAAACCACTCAAGTAACACACTGTAAAAAATTTGAATAAACATGCGCTGAAACCTTCCCAACACCCTTAGGGTCCATTATAATACACTCTAATCTGGGCTAGAAAGGACACACGTTGGTGCACATGTGCCTGTGTGAGTATTTGAGCCTAAATATGCACAAGGCACGGCGAGGGGCAGGATTTTAAAATTCAATACAAAAGGAATTGTCTGTGACGGAGACGTGAGATAATTGTTTGGACTGAGGAAGCTGCGTGTGGTAATTGGTGAGGCTGAGCGAAGCCTTGAGACGGAGAGTTAGTAATGGAGTGCTGCAGGGGGGCAACAGCCTGAGACATTGAGCCCCTTTGTCTAGTTAGGATTAAGAGTCTTATCACACGAGAACATTGGACTGATCCTCAGTCAACTGACAGGAGGGGAAGATGGAGGAAACAAAGGGGAAAAAATCTGTATAGGCAGATACTTACAGATAAATAGTTAGGCAAGGTAGAGTGAGAGACGTGTAGTGTAGTATAGGATATATAATATTCTAAATATATGATATACAATAGGAGGAGGCAGAAATAACAGGGATATGTTATAAATAACAGGATCCATTGTCCAATCAAGTTTCATCAAAGCTAGATTTAGAAACTTTTACCTTTAATTACGTGCCGGTTTTTAACGGCTATAACACAATAATAAAATTAAAACTACTTCTGCTTTTCATTGGAATTGGGAGTGCAGTACCGGTATGCCAATTCTCGTGTGAAACAGTAACCCTCTCATTCAACTTTCAAAACACATTTTAGCCATGCTAGCAGTGTGGCTCTGTGGATGACAATAACATCCATCCACAGAGCCATTGGGTCATTAGTTGGTTGGTTGGTCAGTCAGCCAGTCCGTCCCAGTCCGCCACTTTAGTCCAGGCTCATAATGTTATTTTATCCAGTGCTTTGGTTCAACAAATACTAGCAAAACTAATGACATTCCCATCAGTCTCAGCTGTGTTTAGTGCTAATTAGCAAATGCTAGCATGCTTATATGCTAAACTAACATGATAAAACATGGTTGGCATTGAGTAATATACTGTAGGCCTACCTGCTAAATATTAGCGTTACCAATTTTCATCGTGAGCTTGTTAGCATGATGATGTTAGCATTTAGCTCAAAGCACCACTGTGTCCAAGTAAAGCCTGACAGAGCTAACATGTCCGTAGACTCTTTGTCTCGTTTACACAGTGATTCTCCACATTTTGCTCGAATCAGCCTTTAACTGTCTGTCCAGTCCATCTCTCAGATACCATATCTCAGTATTTGGCAGATGGACAGACAGAGACGCAGCCCCGTCCAAGACCTCACTCCACTTTTTATTGCATGGGAATAACCAACAAAGCAGAAACCACTGCACCAATGCAGTATAGTGCAATAAGGGAAGTGAGACGCAGGACCTTTACAAATGTGAGAGGAATAGAGAACAAACTGACAGGCAGGTAGACCGTGAGAGACACAATAGTAATCTTAAATAGTGATATTCCTCACTACTTAACTCTGAGATGGGATTATATCTGGATTATTGTTGACGTATTGTGGCAGCAGACTAACACTGTGATAAGGTTTATCCAGCATAATGTGCAGTGGTGTACAAATTGAGCAGACATGATTAGAAAGCAAACAAGAGCAGGATTGTGAGAAAAAGGGTTACTAACCAGTTTGTAGTCCTTTGTAGAGAGCTTGGTGAACCACTGGTTAAACTCCAGGACTGCTATTATAGCCACCAGATCCCTGAAGAGGAAAGAAAAGGTCATAGCTGCCACTATATATTATTCTTCAGCAATACCACCTTAATTTAGTGGTGAAGTCAGCACATTTTTACATGAAAAATAAATCATGTCACACCTGCAATACCTCCCTTAAATTTCAATTGTGTGTTTCTCTTATCCCATAAAATGCTTGCAGCCACGTGGCCTCATATGTGTGCAATATTTTTCGCATTGTGTTGGTGTGCTATTGTTATATTTTATCTCTGTTGTGTGCCAACACTCACCTGTTCTCCAGATGGCTGAAGTCCTGCAGGTTGAGTTCTCTGGTGTCTTGTGTCAAATAGATGGTGTCCACATCCTGGAAAAAGGAAACAATTAGCCAAAGCGAGTATTAACAAACATGTCTGTTATAAAAAAAAAAAAAAAAAATCAACAAAAATTTCAGGATGAGTCATATATAAACATATAGAAAGTGCACAAGAGCAGATGAAACATGTACAGTAGAGTAAGAGTCATTTCATTTTGGACAAGAAGGAGCAGAACCATGACAAAGATCTTAAGAAATATAAAGATATGAGGAGAAATGGATACTTTATTCATACACTGCTGTGGCTATCCTACCGTATTTATCAAAGGTTTTTATGCAGTTTTATGTCATATCCAGCCAACAGCGCTGATGCACTTTTGAACCAGGATCTGTCAAAGCTGTGCCACTGCACAAAAGAATGCAAATGATACTGACCCACTGCACCTCTTCTTTGTAAGGCAGCCCCAACCAGTCACAAACACATCTGTACATCTGAGAAAACCCACCTAGAGAGAAAGAGAGAGAGAGAGAGAGAGAGAGAGAGAGAGAACACAACAGAAAAATATAATATAATAATCCATCTTTCCAAAGAGCAGTGGGATGTGGATGGTGCATAAATGCATGTAATTTGAAACTACTATAAATTTCCTCACAATTACTTTACTTCACCGTTTAAAACTTCTATACCGTTGATGTAAACTCACTGTATAACTGCCTGTGCCAACCCCCCACACGCAACACACATCATACATCATCTCTGCAATGGGATGAAGAAGCACACAGTAATTACTGTAGAGTCACAGATTCCTACCACAGGGTCCAGGCTCCGCAGGCTTGTTGTTCTCCCACAGAGTCTGCAGAGAGGTCAGCCTGTCTGGAGGCTCCATGCAGAGCTTCTTCATCACTTTACTGAGAAGAGAAGACAGATTAAAACATAATTTAGTCATCCCATTTCTAACTGGTGAAATGTTCAAAGCCTGTTTAATCCCTTTTAAAAGATTCTAAAATCAGCAGCTCCGGGCTATCTTCTCACTGCCTTACTTGTCGGTGGACATTTTGAAAGCAGGAAGTTGCTGAGTTCTCAAATAGAAACTAAATTTAACTAAACAAAAAAAATAAAATAAATCAATGCAGCATTAAGTCCACTGCAGCTCAAACATACAAACATTAGCCTCTCTGTCAAGTCAAAGACTTTGACCTGTTTGCAAGACCAGGTCATAAAGGTTTATGGTTTTACATCTGTGATCATTTCTGCATTTATATTCATGCTTCCTGTTCTCAACAAAATATATTAATAGATTGACATCCACATTGCAATAGAGGCATGGATACAGGATACTGTAGCTGTAACTCAACCATAGCATCTTCTAGAGCTCAATTCTGTGTGTTGCATCAGGTTAAACTCTTGAGTCGTTGGAAACATTTTTAGTTATTTATTTAGAGCATTATTCAGTAATTAAGTATAGTATAACATGCAAAATCAAAATGCATTTGCATGCACAAACTGATGCAGAGATTGATAACAGAAATACTGTGAGATTTATTAACTACATCCTTATTAGAACTGATTCAAATACCTTGACATGACTGAGACATTTAAATAAATCCACGAAAAAACACATAAACTGTTATCTTGCACGCAATCACACATGCATAGAGGTGGAGAGCTCACCTCGGTGGTAGGCCGGGACATATCCTCAGCATACAGTTTCCTATGTGAGCGACCACCTCATTGACCTCTTCTGTAGAGAGCAGCTTCAGAGAGAAGGAGCCACGCTCGTACTCTATGAACAGCTAAAAGGACACATCATTAATTAGTAATGCACAACAGCATGCATGCTTTCAGCCAAACCCGCGTCAACCACAGTTATACTTATCTAGATAAAAAAAGATAGTAATCCATGTTTCTTAACTCCATTCCATCCACTGAGTCAAAATAAAATCCACCGCATAAGAATAGTTTATTGGCAGTGAAAGGATTCAACATGAATCTATACACGTGTGTTTTTATACGTCTCCCTTGCGTTCATATTCCACTTTTCTGGCCATCTACTCCGCTGAATCTACCCAGCAATAATAATAATAATTCACAAGAATGAAACCAACACATCCGTCTATCCACTCAATCTACATCCCACATCTTTGTCTTAAGTAAAACTAAAGATTTAATGACATTTACCAAGACTGGCTAACCACTTTGCAGTTATGCAAATGCTGATGTAAGGCGATACATGCCTCCTCTATAGGCCAAAATTAACATAATCCTTACTGACACTTATTAAACATGGGAGACCATCAGTCAAGATATTAAGAGGACTGACATCTCTGGAGATGAGTGCGGAGAGAGGTTCAGCTGCAGGAACGGTGTGGTTAGTGATGGATTATCATATTTTTGTAGGTAGATCCAGCAGACTGACAGCTGGCCAGCTCTGGTCGAAAAGCCAAATGGAAGCTATTCCCAGATGGGAAACATAATTTCTGGATCCAGATCTGTTTTTTGGTGTCTCATACATTAATAATTTTTAAGGATTATACGAGCATATTTTGCTTCACAGCCTCTAGGCCACCCTCTACCCACTGTGGTGTATACTGTACATCTGTTGTGATTACAGGCACTGTCCTTAAACTGGAGAGGTTGGGTTCAAGTACCCACGTCAGCAAACATTCATCCTGCTCAAGTGTCCCTGAGCAAGACAATGAAGTTTAAGTTTCTCCAGAGTCACTTCTCTGTAGATGATCCTGACCTTTGACCAGGAGCAGTATTTTTGGTCCTTGGTGTATCATACTGTATCTGTTATCTTTTATTGTATTAAGGATAGCAGGTGAATATAATACACTGCACTCCCCTGATATACTTGATGAGAATCCCTCCCTGATACAATACTGTCTAGACTAGAGCTTACTGTTTCTGTTTATGTGGCTGTTCTGTCATTGTAAATAAGTTCATTGGAAACATCACCAGTTCAGTGAGAGTAAAATGAAACACAGGAAAATAAAATGTAAAACTCAGTATGATTTGTTTACGCTGAATTTAGAGGGTAATCTGTGTGTATGACTACATAAACCAGCATAAATGTATATTGTGTGTTCATGTTATATTACGTACAACAGACAAACCTTTTTTTACCTGGTAAAGTACAATTTAAAGGTAGAGTTTGCATTTTGTAATATATACTAGCTGAGAAGATTGATACTGCTCTCATGTCTGTGTGCTAAGTGTGAAGCTGGAGTTAGCTGGTGGTTAGCTTAGCAGAAAGACTGGAAATATGAGGAAACGGCTAACCTGTCCAAATGTAATAAATGTGCCAAAATGAGCACGTATCTTGTGTCTTTAATCAGAACATTAACAGAAATGTAAAGATGATAATTTGTGGTTTAAATCAGAGTTGTGTGCTGTGGAAAGAGGAACTCTGGAAGGTGCGAGGCTAGCAATTTCCCCCTGCTTCCAGTCTTTATTCTATGCTAAGCTAGTCACCTCCTGGCTCTAGCTCCATGCTTAACACAGAGACATGAGAGTGATACTGTATAGATGTTTTCGTCTAACTCTCTGCAAGAAAGCAAGTAAGTGTATTCTCCAAAATATCGGAACTATTCCTTTAATATTTTGTCCACTATATTGGACATAGTTAATGTTGGTAATAGGTACTGTACCTGTGTAGGCTTGTTACAAGCAATCCCCTGGATCTCCAGATAATTAAAGGAGTGTTCCACCTAAAAAAAGAGCACAAGAATCACCATTAAAATACTTATTACAGGACATAAACTATGTTAGCACACTCTTTCTGACCTGCTTTGAACAATAGGCTGCTTCAAACAATACTCAGAAAAGCTTAATTTTAAGAAAAATCATCTTGACAGTCTGCTAAACATTTTAAATGTACTGTAATTATCAGAGAATGGAAAGCTGCGGTTGTACTGTATCTGCAAGTATTTGAATGAATGAATGAATGAATGTGCAAGTATGGCACATGCTTGTGTGAGCCTACTAATAACAACAGTCTAGTATAGTGACTGTCTGTCTGAGGAATGTTGTGTAAAAATATGTCTGTTCCATAATGAATAGGTAGTGATGCAGTCATTTCTTTTTTTCTTCTTTCTCTTTGCTCCTGTGCACACTATCTCACCACTGACTCACACATTTACATGATTTTTCTGGGAAGCATTAGACACATTTGTAGGTAAAAATGAAAACTAAGATTGGGGGGATGAGATACAATCACTTAATTGTTGAACTAAATCAGCTCTTTTATCCAGCATTTCATCTCTGCCAGCTGAATTCATTTAAAACGCAACCACTCTAGGATGCACTGTTCATTTTCTTGCTCATTTGCAAGAAAGTGTTTGTCTTTCTTGTTAAGTGTTTACACACTTCCTGAATGGTATGAATTGAGAAGTTGATTTCAGCTTTGACAGACAATGGAAAGTGAACTGAAAAAAGGTCTCTGCTTCATTTCTCTTATTCACATCCAAAAGACAGTCTTCTCAAAACAAGTCTGGCTAAAGACAACCAGAACCGTCTCACGTCCACATTTTCTATTTCTGTTTCGAGAGAGCATTTCAGGACAAAGAAAACAAAGAAAAGCAGCAGCCTGCCTTTCCATCCCTAAAAAGGATAGGAAAAGATCTTTTTAATGTGAGACGGGGAACCCTGTGAATATAAATGCCTACTAGTGTATACGGAGCACACAGTTTTCCTGCACTGCACATACAGTACGGTGCCTGAGGGCAGGCCAGGGAGCGAGGCCAGACTATTCCAGGTGGGCTCAGTGTTCCTGAGGCTTGGCTCAGAGATGAGAGGAGGGAGAGGATAAGCAGACTGTCTGTCTACTGACAGACTGTCTACTGTCTGACTACAGTATGCAGTCGGTGTGTTTATTTCAACAATGCCTGTGGTTACTCACTCATGTTCAGTCTACAAGCTAGAAAAAAAAATCACATGTACATGCATACGATATAATTTACATTCCATAATGTAAATGGGTGGACTCATCATTCAAAAGGAAGTGAGTCTAATAGACAATAACATAGTGGACAAGACATCGAAGCTCATTCGGATAAAACAAAGACAATTAGCTATTAGCAAGGACAAGGAGGCACATGACAACGACAGAACTAGGTAAGATTTTGTATTGTTGTTTTTAAGCAAGACTAAATAACTGTTGAATGAAAGAACACAAAGAATGAAATCTATTCTTCCTCTTAGAAAAGAAAAGTTGATTTCATAAACAATAAAACACACCCTGGCTTCATTCAACACACAAAACATTGCATGCAAATGTCCACCGGCTCTCTCTTTCTCTCTCTCTCTCTTTCTCTCTCTCTCTCTCTCTCTCTCTGTCTGTTTCTCTCTCTCTCTCTCAAACACAAGCAGTGCTGTGTCTTCGTCTCTGTAATTATCTCAGTCCAAAGTCCAAAAGTCCAAATTTATTGAAAAAAGATAGATGTAATCATTTCCAAAATTCACAAAATGTCTTTATCTAACAAAATATTCTGCTTCAATACATATTTTTGGGCGTTTAGCCTTTCAAAAACTACATTTTTGCAAAGGGAAAAAAAACATTTACTCTCCTTCACACACCTGTGTTAATGGGGCAGTCTAGCAGCAATCTAACAGCACCATAAATTACATTTATACAGTATATATATATATATATATATATATAGCAATAAATATAGTAATATATATATATATATATATATATAGCAAAATTCATTCCATGCTTTGCATAATTTAATACCTTTCTGTTATCGTTGACACGTGAGTACCATTATCGTGGCCAACCAATATCGCATTGAACAATAATCTCGTCATATTGCCCAAGCCTAGTGGCTCATGTTAGCTAATGTTTGCAAACTTAAGGTAGATGCTACTGTATAACTGGCATTACTAAATCAATGTGCTGACTCTTATACTTACTGTTACACTACATTTTAGCATTCAACAATACCTCCTATTTTTTTGCCATAGCACCTCACACTCAATTAGTTATCATCCTGAATGCAAAGTAACTTCAAATTATCACCTAAACACAAATATAGATGGAGCAGGTTGGAGCTCCATCAAGAATTTTTTTTTTATTTTATGCTGTAAATGTAATTGCGTTCCAATTATTTTCAAGTTGCAGGTCACCATAGGGGTGTTTCTTTTTGCTCAGTGTTTACTGTAGAATTAGAAAAATGGTGTTGCAGAACAATTTGTCATTTTGAGCGTATAGGAGGCCACTTACTATAATACAGTTTATTACCTATGTCTGTAAATGTGCAAACACCTAGGTCTAGCATACAGACTGCTACAGTAACAAGTACAAGTAGTACAACAGTACTGTATATATAGTGTAGATTTGTGTATTGCAAACTATTTGCTAGATGTTGCACTATGGAGTAAACAGTTTCCAAATCAGTTCACTTCACAGAGCCAGTAAATGACATGATAGCATACTGAATTGAGCGCCTTCATAAATAGGAGCTGTAGCCAATGGCAAGACCTCATGCTGGGAGGTGTAGGGAGGAACCAAATGTTAGAGTGATTGCATCGTTCACTCATTCGTTCACTGTCCGTCTGTCACTCTAACCACTCTCCTCCACTTTTCTTTTTGTTGTATTTTCATGAAAAACTCAACTTTTAGTGTGTTCATTCATGCAGAGGATGGTTTGATGTACAGAGATTGGTTCTAAGATTATTATTAGATCGTGAACATTAGCATTGAGCAACAGTATAAGGAGTAAAGTGTAGATGTTGGGATTTTCTAAACATTTGTCTGTAAGTGAGGCGGTTCAAAATCTGAGGTTTCTATGAGATGGTTTGCGTTACGTTAGGCCTATAAGTTATGAAAGATGTATGCTCGGTGTGATCATTTGTTTCATAAACCTCCATACTTGTGACATAGCAAAGCAAAGAGAGATAAAGAGAGTGTACAGGTATGTAAAATGAACAGCAACAAGAGGCTACAGTATAAAAAGAGCCAAGAGGGAGGGAGCGATGAATGAAAGTGTGTGTGTGTGTGTGTGTGAGAGCATGTGTGCATGGTTGGGAGGAGGAGACGCTGACAGACTGAAAGGCCCTGCAGCTTCTCAAGAGGAGCCAAACCATCAATCGGAGGCACAAAACAACCCACTGAGAAGTGCATGAGATGGGTAAAGGGGGATTTCAACAACTGCTGAGAGACAAAAGATACACAGTGTGTTTAACTGAGGCTTTTACTGCTACTGCAATACATTTAGTTTTACTTTAATACTAAGGCCTTGGGCTCAGAAGAGCATTGCTGATGAAATCGCCTCCTACTGATTGTTCTCTTGTGTGTTTTAGATGCATCTAACAGATGATCACAGCGCCTACAATATATTCAGATGGCCAGAAGTATAAATCAACACCCAACACTGTCTCAGCTTTGATTCAACAAAAACAGATTTTTACCAGAAAAGTAGAAAACTGAATCTACGGAGGACGTATACAGTCAATAGCTCATGTGTTGGAACAGTGAGCAGAGGCTAATCTTCATTTGCAGTTGACCCATCTCCGCTGTAATATAGATTTCACATCAAAAAAATCAATGCAAGGAGAAATGCTGTAACAGTCAGCTTTTTTTATCGATGTTGGCAAGCTTCTTCTTTCAAAAATGACAGTGTGCAGTAGGAATCCACGCAGCACTTTTGGTAGCATTGTGAAAAACTGAACAATAATACAAATTCCTAAGTCATATAGTTT
Organism: Sebastiscus albofasciatus; assembly: GCA_916701655.1. NCBI lineage: Eukaryota > Metazoa > Chordata > Actinopteri > Perciformes > Sebastidae > Sebastiscus > Sebastiscus albofasciatus. Next base: position 139,182 of record CAKAOI010026919.1, read on the forward strand.
CAGTAAATTATGCAGTACGCATATAATTGAACATTTTTTGAAGAAATTACAATATTAAACTTGGATTGGACTGACATTTTTTTTGCATGGTTTAAAAAATAATGAGAGATTTAGTGGCAAAATGATGAGTCAATTAATTATTCCACCATCGACAACAATTTTAACAACCGATTCATCCCATTAATCCAGCAAAAATGGCATACTGGTTCCAGCTTCTCACATGAGAGGATTTACTGCTTTTGTGTTTTTTGTTTATATATAACTTGTAAATTAAATGTATTTTCAGTTTGGGGATTTTTGGATGCAGAAAACAAGCTATTTAAATCATCCTTTTTGGTTCAGGGAATTTGTGGTGGACATTTTTCACTGCAAAAAACCCCCCTGCAGATTAATTGCTAATGGAAATAATCCATAGCTGAAGAGAGTTCATTGAGAGAAAATCAAACGTTGATTACTTTTAAGATATAATCTATTCAATTCAATTTGATTTAAGATATTGCAGGTTATCCCTGCTGACCTTTGGCACAGTGGTGAGTGGGGGATGAAAACCAGATAGATAAAGGGAAAGACAGCGAGAGACAGGGATGAAGAAAGAGGGAAATAATCTGGATTGTTGGAAAAGAAGGAGAGGATGAGAATGAGAAAGCTGAACGAATGGTTTAAAGGAAAGAAAGGAGAGGAGAGGAGAGGTGATCTGTGGCTGTAATCTGGCTGAGCAGAGCCAGAGGAGAAGGGGAAAGAGGTTTTCTGAAAGCCAACGAAGGAGGGATTGTGCTTCCGTTGTGGAAAAACAAGACCCAGACAGACGTACTTCATGCTTCATCACCTAATGTCTAAAATATTATACCTTACAAAAGCCTCTTGCTTCCACAAAATCAAATTCACAAGGTGCACCTCCAGAAAGTTCCATAACTATTCCATACAGTAGAGTAGAAGAGAGAAGGATTGTTAAGGGGGGTTAGTTCTTTCGTAAAGCAGGTGTTTACGTAATCCCTCCAGGTCAGAAGATGGAAAACAGATCCAGCAGAGCCAGCTAAATAAACAGATGTCGAACCTGCAGCTCATAACACTGGAAACCTGACGTCATGTGAAACAGGGTCAGCTTGAGTGTTCTTTATGGCCTCTTCAACCCCCTGTAAACCAATGAATCAGTTCTCAAGCAACCAATCAATCACCTAAACTGTCCCTGGAGGCATCTTATTGACTGAAAAGCATACAGTACAGCCTTTTGAAGGGCAACTGTTCAGTTTTTCCTGGACCTGGTACAAGAGATGATGTTATGTTATCTCGTAACTTGTGACTTAAGTGCTACTCTTTCCGACAGGGAGGATCGCCAGTGCAGATACTGCAGGAAAAACACTGGTTTGCTGTCTGTTTCCATTTACAGTCACAGCTCTGTTTAGTTTTGTGAATCTATGCTTTGGTTTTGTGTGTGTAATCTGACGATGGGATGCTTTGTGACATTAAACTACTACTGCTACTGAAGGCACAGATTAATCAGTGGTTATCTGATACACGACTTTAACCCTGATATTCCCCTCACCAACAGTTTTTGAGCTCCCCAACAAAAGCCCCAGATCATGGGCAAATCAGCATTGGATTGGCACATGCAAATCTGTGCTTGAGCACTATGTGTAAACTGTTCAAAGATCTGCAATCTGACCACTTTGAAAGTTGTGTAGTGTGAACTTAAACACACTTTGAGGTGAGATTATTTTGCCTAGAATGAACTTTTTAAACTTTTAAGACCTTAAAATACTCAGAAAAAAATGGTATTTGAACATCTGCATTTCCATGACAACTAGGCATGACAAGCCCCATTTTTATATCCCCTTATCCAAGTTCAGGGTTGCAGGGTGATGAAGTAAATCCCCACCACCCTGGGCCTGTTTTTAACAGCTGGCAGGCCCAGTGGGTCACAACACAGAAGCGGAAGCCTGATGTGAAGTTTAGTATTTGCAGTACAGATAGTAATAGTTGTTGAAACTGGTGCTGCTGGAAGTTTTCGTGAACATCTGCGTTGAATTTACTGCGCTGCTGGTTTTCATGTGACAAAGGTGACAATGATGATGTTGGTAAAGATGATGACAGATGTTTCATCGCTAGTAATGGTGCTAACAGTTAACATCTGCGCTGCATTACGGCACCGCTGTTTCAAGTTAAAAATCCAAACAAAACAGGCATGTCAACCAGCTGTAAAACTGCAATATAACCAGGCACACACAGAGCTACTACTTTAGCCTTAATCCATGGCAAAAGTGATGAGTTTACTTCTCAGCATTTTGTATTTACTTATTTACACAGTGGTATATATTGTATGTGTCTGATGCACATATTTGTACATATTTCTTATATTTTTAATTTCTTGTTTTTATTATTTATTTATATTTCTCAACATATGTTGTATTATATATTGTAGCATTATGTACATACTGTATATGTTACTCCTCTATTTCTATTTTCTTACATGTCTGTGCTTTTATATAACAGCAACTGTAACGTCCCAATTTTCCCCTGGGTAGTCAAGTATTTCTGATTCTGAATGGGGAAATGTTTAAAAGAGGGCACACAAATCCAAATTGTTGTATCAGTGATACCTTGAAACACCTAAACAATATGAGGATCTAACACATTCTGCCATGCTTTCAGTGTGACAAACACACCTTTTTGAGTAAATCTAATGGACTTAATTAAGGTTAAAGAGTGAACCCAGTCTTCACAGGAGAGTTTAACCACTAAAACTATAGTTTTGAATTGATTGACAGAATGAGGATGTCTTCAAAATAACTATGGTGTGATTGCAGGAAGTTTCTTAAGTATTTTCGGACATTGTAATTGTGATGAATTTACACTCAGGCAGTTGACCTAAAAGCAAAGACATATTTTACAATATTTGCTGACTTAATCTATATTTTGTTTTTGTTTTTTTGGTGTGATATAGTGATTGTCGTTGTCTTTCCTGAAAACATTTCGCTGCTCTTACCTTGGTGGGGATGCGTGCCGTCAAGAGGTAGGCTCGGTGAGACGCAAGGGCCTAAGGGAGAGAGAGAATAGAGGGAATAATGAGTATGTAGCTTTAAATATACACTCTGACCAACAAGAACAAGGAAATGACAAAGAGCGCAGAGAGTTGACTCATACACATGAAAAGGCTTGTGACTCTAAAACATCTCAGTCAGTATGGAAAGAGTTTAGATTCCTCTCTACTTGAAAACAAACACATACACAGACAGTGACACGACCCACTGAGATGCTTATTACATGTAGCCAAGAGATGCCTTCATTTTTTATTGGACCACCCCCTGTCTTCTGAGTGAGGACATTATAGGTTAGTGTGTTTTTCCTGTTTCTGTCGTTCCTGCCTGCTGAGCAACCTCGACATCGACTGCCTGCCACCGTTAATTAGAGCACATGGTGAGGACTGAGCTTGCTTCTGTTGCTGCTCTGTGAAAGAAAAGTCAGAGCTTAACTGGAATGCATAAACTTGACATTCCTATCCAGATGAGCAGCCTTGAAGCGTCGTTATTCTGGTTTTATACAGAAGCCTGCCATTGAATGAGATGCTGTTTATAGGGATAATTTGCACAACTCACTGAGAATGTGTTGACACTGACAAAGACATACTTTTAAGAAGGGATTCCAGTGCTGCATACATTGAACAATCTCAACCTTGAGTCTGTTGTAGTCTATATTACATGGTGCACATTAGCATAAGAGTATAAAATTCTGTGGTAAACGTTTTTGGCGTACCAAAGTGGATGATCATAGCGTACCATAAAATAATCCAACAGAAGAACAAAGGTCAACACAACGTCTTATTACAAGTTGATGTTTAAAAGAAGCTGAAGTCATGTGCAGGACCGTTAGCCAAACTTTTCTTTTAGCCATAATGATACCAACTGTACAGAGTGCTGCCTTTACCTCCATGTGCCGTGACACTGGATTATCTCCTATCAAATACTATCGCAACACAACCAAGGCTGATCTTTAAAACTATTAAAGGGACACTGTCATCTAGAGATGTCACGTCACCAGTCCATACCAGTGAAATTCCACGATTCTCAATACCGATTCAATACCACGCTAAACAAAAGTAAGACAATAAATCCCATTTACTTCAACATCCACTCCTTTATTACTGTTTGCATACTGGTTTCTGTTAGGAAGTTAAACAGGTCATAATTCCCTCTCTATTATCTATTTTATATTGCTGGGAAAACACTTGTTTTTATTCAAGTTTCTCGCCACAAACTGTGTTTTACTAGATTACGTTTGAACATGTTGTGATAATGTTAGAATTTACCTTCGTCTAATACTCCTATGGCACCTCCCATTTTGAAATCGGCAGGACGAGAGCTAGTTAACACTAGCTGCTAGCAGCCAGTAAGCAGCACAGTCCAGATGTAGCATTATCAGGGAAAAACAGGTAAAAAGAAAAAAAAAACAGGTGATAGTGAGTTTACTGCATCCCAAGCGGTACTGTAGAAAAACAAGTACCGTCATGTTTTCAGAATTTTGGCATCGACTTGGCACTGAAGTATCGGTTCTTGTGACATCCCTACTGTCATCTCATACCCTCTTGACAAAAAACCCTGAAAAAAAACACCCTGGTTGGTCAACAAAGGCATGTACTATGTGCCTCCATTATCATAGCTGAAACCTCTTGACCCTCGTAGCAAGCCATCTCCTTTGTCTTTCCTTTCACTCTGCACTGACAGCACTCTGGAATAAAACTGTAATGTCACAAACTGCCTTACGGCTCCAAAGATAAGCAACTTAGGCCTGTTGGTTTTCAATGCTCCAACATAAAAATGAAGGGAAACGGACTCAAAGGAAGAGAAAATACCAACTGATGAAACAGGGGACATAAGGTTAAAATGGAGAAAGAAAAAAGCAGTGAGTAGATGAAACCTGCAAAAACAAGCATGTAAGGGCAAGAAAGGAAATGAGAAAATGAAAGAAGTGAGCCGTGAGGGCGCAGAAAGATTGATCAGAGGTGAGAGAAAACTGGAGAGAAGGTTTTGTAAGCAGAAGAGAAAGAGTCCCAGATAAACACTGACTGGCATGAAGGGCAAGAAGAAAAGGTGAAGAGAGAAAACAAGATTAAGGAAAGTCTTTTAACTGTCACAATCTTTTTGAAAGATGTGAAAAAATAAAAAAGGATGATAGTGTGTCCTATAGCCCTCCATGGCTCAGCTCCACAGGCAGGGTCTGTGTGGTTTGATGTGATGGAGAGAGACAGGCAGAACTGTATGACCAAAGATAACCTCTCTAAAGAGCACCAGTCACCACTGCTACCATCAACTCTCCCTTAGTCTCAGTTCTGTTCAGCAGCTCTGCTTTACATACTCTGTGCGTGCAGATACACTGGTGATGGAATCGCCTAGTTTCACTTTAAAAGATAAATTGACATGAGTTGAGTTAAAACGAAGGTCATATTTTTTATAGGTATAATTACGTTGTACTCCTTGGTGATGTAATCAGGGGTATTTTGGACCAATACTAGAGACTAAAAGTCAGAATATCTTGTATATCTTGAATATATCTATCTATCCTTTTTTTTTTTTTTTTAATTGTCTCTTGCAACTCCCCAAACTTTATGAAAGTGCAATAATAAATCACTGGAGCCCTTTAAAAGCTGTCTTACCATCTGACTCCCCCTTACTTACTCTGTCAGACTTCTTTTTAGCAAAGTTGCTCTGTTCCCAGACCTCAGCAATCACTTTGGTGAGAACAATGGTATCATAATCGATTGAAACTATTGTAAAAACCGTTGAAAATAAGTTCCAAGTAGTAATGAACATAAATCATATTTTATACTGTAGTATTGTATAAAGAGCAACAGCATAACAGTGGTCAGTATGTATGTAAAAACATGAAGTCCTATAGGGTCATAGTTAAAAAGGTCTTTGGGTGTGTAACACAAGACACCTTCCTCCTTTTTTATTTTCCTTAGATGGAAGTCCTGGTTGTGTGTGTGTCTGATAGCATGAAGTCGTAGTTTCAGTTCTCAACAATACAAGTGAAAAACACCAGGATTTATCTTCATCATTGGGTTTCCAGGAGCTGAATAGCTGCAGCTGCAGTCACAACCAGTAATGACCAAGAACCTGCTGACTCTGATTAGAGGGGAAGGTACTGACTGACCAGCTGAGCTTCATCTTTTTCGCCCAAGATTCAAGATTCAAGATTCAAGATTCGCGATTCAAGATTCGCTTTATTGTCATTTCACTGAGTATTTGCATACACAGAAGGAAACAAAATATTTCTCCCAGCTCCCGAAGGATAGGATAAATAAGTATTAAAATTAACATACCTAAAAATAACAATAGAAGAATAAAATAAGTAAACGTTTCAGACACTATTTCTTACAATTTGCAGTCATACACCCAATTTGCAGTTGTGTTTAGCAGCAGAGAAAAGTGCATTTATGTCCATAGTAAAGTGCTGTTTGCATTACTGTTCCAAAAATTGTCTTTGACATGTGACTAGCTTTAAAAACTGTTTCTGTGTTGATGCTGGGGGTTGGATGTGAGTGTGTGTGTGTGGGGAGGGGACACAGTCCACAACAAGCCCAGTCTAGAGAGGGTAGTCAATCATTCAATACTTAATACTTAATAATCAACCAGTGCATTAAAGGACACCTGTATGACTTGCTGACAAAATGAATTCAGTGTACTTTCTAACTTGTTCAAGCAGTTTTGAACATACTCTGATTCATGTTTTTCATCCTCCCATCCTCCTCCTGTCAATGCATGACTGCCCCTCTGCACTCTGCCCAACTCTCTCCATCTGCCCTTTGGAGTGGACAAAGCCACAACACCCCCGCCCCTCCTCTCTGTAGCTTCCCTCCCACCTCTCTCTCTCTATTCTGTCTCTGCTCTGTCTTAAGTGGACTTAAAGCCTCGAGCCTTCCCATTAGCCAATGATTTCACAGCGACCACCATCCCGCCTTTAGCTCCACTCAGCCAACCAGATGGCAGCAGCATTGGAGCGTGTCTCCAAGACCAGAGGGAGCATCTGCTACACACACACACACACACACACATACACACACACGTTAGAGAATTTCTGTATCATTTAATATTGAGAATTTGGCACAGACTTCTCTGATACAATGTTCTTTGTTATTTTTTGTATTGATAAATAATATAATTTGGACTATTTAATAGCGATACCTGGGCTTTGGGTATCTGATACCAGTATTTAATTAATAAGCTGTATGCCTCACTGTGTGGAAGTGACTGGGATCATTCCTTTATGTCTAAGGCAACACCAGGCTTGACTTAAACATTGCTTTCCTAACTTTGTAAAACAAAATGTAACCAATAAATACATATATATACATTTATTTAATTGCTATTTATTATTAAAACAATAAATTGTGCACCAGCAACTTGGTAAATTATCTTCAAAATTAACAGGAATTACAATTCAAGTGTAAACCTTTTTAATGCAGCAACAAATTGGTCAAAACAGCAATTTAAATTCCAGTATATAATTTATATAGCATCTAAAAATAAAATTGAATTGAATAGATCGGCCCCATTATCATGATACCTGCTCTAGTTACTTGAGTCAGTGTCAGCCCAATATTCGATCCGGCATCGGTGCATTCCTAATAACAGTACCATTGTCAGATTATCGTTTTTCCTGTCAAACTGTCAACCCCACCTACCCACCCCTCCAGCTGACCCAACTCACATGTGCACACTCACTCACACATTGTGTCACTATGGCAACAGCTAGCCCATACTGCACACACATATTTGTGATACGCACACACAAACAGTGATAGACACTCACTCACACATGAAAGAAGCATGCTGCAGTGCCAAGCCTTGCTTGAGAATGTCAATGAGTTTTCAGCCCTCTAAACAACATCTACGCTGGCCTACAGTCACGCTGAATCTCTGTAGGAACCGAAGCAACACAGAGCAGTGTTTCATCTGCACTCATTCAGCTATGACAGCACTCAGCCACAGGAAATCTATCCACCCCCCCACCAAAAAAAAGCTTTTATTCATCCATCATGTCTTGGGGTCCATTCACGCTTCGTTATATCTATCTTTCTATGTCAGATCTATTTGTTTGGGTGAGAGAGAGCAATGTCTTTAAAAGCTCTGGTGGCACCAAAAGATTCATGAAAAATATAAAAAATATATACTACTTATTTCTTCTCATGTACTTGCAACCTTCTCGATTGTCTTTGTCACTGTCCTTGAAGAAATGGTTTGACATTATGGGGACAATACACTATTTATTTCCACATTAATTCCACCCTTGTATCTGTCAGTCAAATATGAAGCCACAGCCAGGAGATGGTTAGCTTAGCTTAGCATAAAGAAGGGAAACAGCAAACCTGGGTCTGTACAATGTTAACCAAATCCACCTACAAGCACCTCTAAAGCTCACTAGTTAACACATCATGGCGTTATGTGCTGGACTATAACATAGACTGTATATAAGAACTAAGTGGACCAAGTCACAGTGACGTCACCCATTGGTTTGTGGGCTAATGGTTTGCCATTTTGGCTGTTACCACCTTGTTTTTTTGGAAACAGAAGTGACAGGTGGAGAGGGACAACGCCGTGGTAGAGACCTGTCGATCACAATGTAGCCACGCCCTAAAGCATCCCCTGCTTTACGGTCTATTTGACTCTAAATGGGACCATAATTTACTAAATGAACATCAGGCTGTATTGAAGAAGACTTGAAACTAGTGATTGAGATCATAAACTCATGTTTACAATGTTTACTGAGGTAATAAATCAAGAGAAGTAGGGTCATTTTCTCATAGACTTCTATACAATCTGACTTCTTTTTGCAACCAGAGGAGTCGCCCCCTGCTGGCTATTAGAAAGAATGCAAGTTTAAGGCACTTCCTCATTGGCTTCACTTTTCAGACCCAGAGGTAGCCAACTGGATTATACCTTTGAAACAGAGCATTTTCCTCCTGCTTGCAACCTTTATGCTCAACTGAGCTAACCGTCTCCTGGCTGTAGCTTCATAATTAAAGGACAGACATGGGAGTGGTATCCATCTTCTCATCTAATTCCTGGCAAGAAAGCGCATAAGCACAGCTCCTTTAAACTGTAATATATTTGAACAACTAAGATGTAGCTTGAATGAAAGGATAAGACTTAGCGGTGAAACGTTTGGGTCATTTATTGATTAGTCACTGGACCGTTTGTTGACATTTCAAAACCACCCTGAGATTTACTGATTAGGAACACAATCATCTGTTCCTTTACTAATACAAATAGCACAGTGGAAAAAAAACACAGCCACAATTACATTCATCCCCACACCGCTGCTGACACAGACTCTTTATTGCATAAGTAATGCCAGCATGTCCTGCCTGTGCGTCTGTGTGTAACATTAATGAGTCATGATATGCTGGCTGCAAAAACTGAAACTGTCAACGCAGCACAGTAGGATGTATTTTTAGTGCTATGTAGAAAAAAAGAGAGAGAGAGAGAGAGAACGAGAGATCAGCCATTGAGTCAAGCAGAGTGGACACCAGAGAGACGGAGCGTGAGACGATGAGAGGAGGAGAGGAGGCTGAAGGGCACAGTGAAATGACTTAATAGATTCTAAGTGCTGTTTTGCTGATAAGGAGCCAAGATTTAAATCCAATCAGTGAGGAAGATATTTAATGAAAAGAAGTGTTTAAAAGCCGTTTCATCTCTGTTAAAACCAATGCTGACCCCATCCGAGCTTTTAATACACTGAAATCAATCAGCTCATAGCAGAGCATTTCTCTCCTCTTATCCTGCACTTCTTTGCTTTTCCCTCCTACTCTGTAATCTCTTAATGTTCCCATCCTTCTCTAGCCTCACGCTCTCTCTCTCGCTGTATTTTTAACAACTGCCTAAAAACATTCTTACATTATATGATTACAGAAGGTTCCAGATGGTAAAAGGGAGCCATGATGCCCTATTTAATGCCTATATGTGAGACATTATGCTGTGAAATGTATAACCACTGTTGGATAATTGAACCATCACTTCACAGAAAAATCCATTTTGTGAAAGATGAAAAAATGCTCAGTGTTTTCTTCTCCTTCCGCTGCATTCTTGCTCTCTCTGGCCTCCTTATCTCAAATTGGATGCCAGGTGGACTGCACCATGACGCATACTGTACATACAGTCACTACACAAGATACGAACAGATTGTAAAGTGTAACTTGAAATAGTCTTCCCATCATTTCCTTCTTGTAGTTTTTCCTTCCGTAACATTTTCCAGTTTTCTTGTATATAGAGTACATATGAATATGCTTGTGCTTGTATGTGTGGTGTGTGGGTGGATGTATTGAAGAGAGGAGGCATGAGTGTATCTATCTAGAGACAATGGAGCAGAAGAAACACACACACACACACACACACACACACACACACACACACACACACACACACACCGGCCCGCTTTTATCTTTGAATAATCAGGGATGGTGTAACTCGGTGTAAGAGAGGAGCAAGACTCTCAACAGGCAGCAATTACATGGGGCAAAAAATACTGTACAGTAGCATTTGCGAGGTAGAGGTCACAAGTTCATGCAGTTGAGGTGAGATTTATGCTTATCAGATGTGTTTTCAAATCCCTATTTTTCGGTGTTGCAAGAGTAACGACTTTTAGGACTACCTGGTTGGTTTTGCAAATGTCCAGTCATTCTTTATATTATTATATTGCCATTTTTTGTGACCATGGCTGCTTGTTAACTGATAGCATATCATGCTGCTGTCCGCGTTGCTGTTCTCTCTTTATTAAACTCTGTTCAGGTTTGCCGCATTTTGGAGCGGATCTAATTATCGTCGTTTTTGAAAATTAATTTAGTGCTTGTCCAGGTTTCCGAGTCTGTCCCCGCATCCATTTCAGGGCTCCACAATTAATCAAATTTGAATCGTGATCACAATTTTGACTTCCCACAATTAAATTAATATGATTGATTGCTATAATAATGTTTTAAAATGCGTGTTCCGCTCATAGAAAACGCCAACGCATATCAAATCAAGCACTTCCTAAATGAACAGCCAGCCACCAGGGGGCGATCAAGATGTTTTGGCTTCACTTTTGGGGGAGCTGTCATGCGGTTGCGCACGCGCTGAACATCGGCAGCATGTGAAAAACTTTCCTGAATGTTGCGGCTGCAGTCCAGAGTAGAAAAGTCAGAGTAGAAAAGTAATATACAAGAGAGAGCAGATGAATGAAAATTAAAATGCACTGAATTAAGGTGAAGAATAACCTTATTTTAAGTCTTGTGATCAGGAACAGGAATCTAGCACAACGTGAAAGCAGTGCTCTGATGATTAAATTTTGATTCAAAAGTTTTGGTTTATTTTGCCTCTAGGAGACGCACTGTGAATAAACACCAGTCTTATTTTGATGCAAAAATGTGTGCATTAGCAGGAATGTAGCACAACATGAAAGTGAAATCCGTGCTCTGTTTGTTTTAATGTGAAATGCAATAAAATTATTTTGATAAATGATCTCAATAGTGATTAAAATATCGTGATTATCATATTGGCCATAATCATGCAGCCCTAGTCCATTTCAAAATTGGGTCCATGAAGAGCTCTACTGCAAGGCAGGGATAAAACTTGAGACAGTTCTTGAGAAGCCATTTATTTAGATATTACATTTGATTTATACAGTAGTACTGCATGTAAGTTTGTCTTTTTTCCCAGATATCACAACTGCAGGTTAGTTTAAAATCAATAATATCATGTATTAAGTTTTAATTATCAGTCTCGGAGCTGTACCTCACACATAGCAATCAAATCTGTCAAAACATCCCGAGAACGACCCTGAGCACAATTTAAAACTGTTAATCCCCTCCGCTGCAGAGGAAGCACACTGTTTTCCTGCCATACGCCTGCTGTGGGAAGTGTCTCCTAAGCCAAAGATAACAACTTATCAGAGATGATAGATGGGGAAAACTGAGAAAGAACCTCAATCGGGCTGACACAGGAGAGACCATCACGGTGGGATCTGCTCTTGGAGCCAACTTGAACTTTATCTGGTTTCAGAAAAAATCCTCCTAACCTCTCTAAACTCAGGCGGAGAAATCATTTGTTTTACAATACATCGATTCTCCGCTGCCAAGACAAGCTGCTGACAGTGCAGCTGAGGTCTAGTCCTGTAACGTCTGCAGACTCACACTGCGCCAAAACCACAGCCCAATGTGAGTATGTAGTACCCTTTGATACTACGGCACGGTTCAGGGATAGAACAGCTAACAGGATGTACAATCTGGTCTTCTTTATGCAGACAAGACAAAAATCATAACACCCCTCTACAAAACACTATCACACTGTCTGACACAACAGCCACCAGACAGTGTGGTGATCTCTCTGTAGCATCCTTACACGGCAAGTACAGACATAACATCACTTAAGCCTCAAATATTTATAGAAATGGTTTATAGGATTTTTAGGATCAAGCTGCTAATCATTTTGTCAGGATAAATTCCACTTTTTCTTTTTTTTTTCTCCAAACTATGGATGTACCATTTAGGAGCAAACCATTCTCAGCAGTGCAAATCCCTCCCCACAGCGCACCAGAATTAAGGGAGAGACATCAATTTCCTTTTTATCACTGCCTTGCTCATCATTATGTGTTTTACTGCTGAGGAGATGAGCGTGGCGGGGAACAAAGGCGGCTGACAGTGGTACTTCCTGAACAGATTTGATTGGCTGGTTTCATCAGACCACAGCTGCAGCGAGCTCAGGCATGAATAAATGTGGTGTCTGATTATATTAAATTTCATGCTTTACTTCCATTTTATTTATTTTTTATCGTTGCTTGTTTTGTTTTCAGTCGGAATAGAAAGTGTCAGCGAATATGCACAATGTGTTGAATAATAAATGAGATATATATAATGCACATTTGATGATTGAAATATATGGAAAACACTTTTGAGGCAATAAAAATTTGCCTTCAGCTGCTGACAATTTGTCTTCTGAGTGAATTGTGTACAATCCATAACAGTAATCCAATGCGTGTTGCGTACATTATCTCTACATGCTGCCTGTGTCAGTGCCTCACTAACAAGTTAAATGTGTCTCACGCACTACACAACTGAGGCTGACCGAGCGTTCAAAGGGCCGGGCAAGGGGATTAAATGATTTTGCCTTCAGATTAGGATTATAGTCCAGGTTGGCAAGACGCCCCTCTAACACTGGATAGATATCAGGGTTTTTTAGAAAGTGGACTCTGGTGGGAGTGATAGGGAGGGGTGCCTCTTAGAACAGTATCAGCCTGCAGGGCGTCTTCTAAAAACCCTGTGTGTGTTTAGGTTACAGAGATAAGGAATAATCACAAGGGTTCATTCATTCATCAGCATGCCAGCCAGACACAATAGGGAGGAGGGGTGTGTGTGTGTGTGTGTGTGTGTGTGTGTGTGTGTGTGTGTGAGTGTGAGTGTAGCTATGTGATGGTGAGCCAAGGTTTCTGGGTAAATAGGATATCGCCGTAGACCACTGGGATGAAAGAGTGAGACATAAAAACGGAGAGAAATGGAGCAGAGGTGGACAGATTCATATTTTTTACAAGTCACGTAACAAAGAAAGTGGAAAACCTCCTCAAAGTGAAGTACAGTGCTTTGTCAAGGAGAGAGACGTACGCAGGTATGACAGCGAAAATAGCGAGAGAGAAGAAGAAGAAGAAGAAGAAAGGAACGACAGAGACAAAGGCAGAGAGGGGAGGAGGGAGGAGGGGGATTTCGTTCTGGGCTGGTGTTGGCATTACCCGTGGTTTCCCTCTGGAGTGGGTAGATAACATCAGTAGGCACTAATAATTACGCACACACAAACACACACACAGTGCTGAACACTGATTTCAATGATAAAAACACAATTAGTGTGGTTTAGATCACGGAATGATAATTCCCCCCCAAGTTAAACATCTCATGATTAGATTTATATAATCAAAGTAAAATGATCTAAAGGAGAGGTAGATGATAAAAACTAACACTGTGTTTCCTATAAGGACTCAAATGGGACGCTATGCATTTCATAGAAATCAGAGGGAAAGTACCTTTTAATTGGGTGGATCTTGCTTGACATGAAAAACAGATTATTATTGGAGAAAAACAACATTTCCCCTAAATTAAGCACAGAAGGTGACGTATCCAAGTACCGTTACAGTCACAGAAGCTGCTTCAATAAATACCATAATAACCAACAAGTTTAAAAAAAAATAAATAAAAAATAGGAGAGGAAGGCACTGCTTTTGTGCAAGCTTCACCCATTTCAGCAAAACGGTGTTAAGGAAATGTGTTATATTTCATGGAGTCAGGGTCATAAAACATCAATACACCCAGTTCCAACATATTGCTGATCTTTCAAAATCCGCACTCATGATGAGCACACCCACACACGGAGGCATGAACACACATGATTGCGCACCCATAGACCCATAAGACACCAGGGAGGGTAAGAGAGTGGGTATTTCCTTTACAATGTCTCATACGTACTGTATATGGGGTTTGAACCCACTATAAGCTCTGTGTACTGTATGTACAGCCCAGTCGCACAGCAGTTCGTGAAATAGTCACAAAATGTAATGTATTGATTCATGTACATAGACACGAAATGCATATTTATTTTGTGATGGTCAGCACAAAATCAATTCATATGTATTCCACATAATTTTTAATTGGGAAGTATAGAGAGCGGCGTAAGAGAGAAGGTGAACGGGTGGGTCAAAAAAACACAGGACTTTTGCCCAGGAGACCGGTGTTTGTGTCCCGTGTGAAACCAGAAGTCAAAGTTGATTTGTCACATAACTTCCGTACTTAAGTTACGGCACTTTCAGAGTTATTTTAACCCAAACTACAATCTTTTCCTAAAAGCAGTTTTTGTCACGTAACTAAGTTACAGAACTTCCCGTGTTATTTAAACCCAAACCGCGTTCTTTTTCCTAAGCCTAACTAGTTTGTTGCCTAAGCCTAACCAAGTCGATGCAGGCCTAAACCTAACCAAGTAGTTTTATTTTGTGTCTCTGTACATGAATCAAATATATAAAATTTTGTGATTATTTCACAAACTGCAGTGAGACTGTGTTGGTATGTAATGATGGTAAAATAATATAAAACAATAAAATGGAACAATGGAGGAAAAGGGTAGAAGGTTAGCAGTTTGCAGAAGGCAACGATAAAAGCAGTAATGCTACATCAACTGCAAGGACAAGACCTCATAAAAACCAACGATGTGGCAAAAGCATATTAGAGCGCTGGTAGAGTGCAATTGTTCTGCTGATAAATAGCTGAATGCGTGCTGGCAAATGTCTGTGACAGGGTCCTTGAAGGCAGAGACAAACTGTCCAATATCATGCACATACTTCCACACTCCTCTACTCTGTATTATTGATCTGGTTTGAAACTCACAATCTGAATAATCCTTAAGGTTAAAACATGGGTTTAGAGACTCATCATACAGGCAAGCCTCTCTGGAGGAGATTCATTATGCAGGTTGTCTTATTTTTATCGCTCTGGCTTGAGTGTTTTGACAGAAAACATCACATTGATTAGGCCTGATTGTTTTTGTGGCTGTTTACTATGACAGAGTGCGCAAATGTCATTATCATCCGATCAATGCTGACTGTTGTCTGTGACCTACAAACCCCATTCAATTACATCCAACGAGAGCAGACTGACACTGTACCAACCAGGACATTTCCCACAGTATGACAACAGTACTCACGAGGGACAGGACCAGTCAGACCAGTTCAGCACATGTAGAAAAAATGTGCAGATTTAGAACAAACCTCAAACTAAAATATGTATTGCTGTCATCAAAATAGGAAAATAGGTCAAAAAAAGAGCTCCATGAAGTAACAAGACACTTGATCCAGTGGTTGAAACCAGACACATTGGAGGTCAGTACTATGAGATTATAAAAACCAAACCTATCAAGCCAACGACCTGAGGCAGGGTCAATTATATTACTAAGACTGTCTGAGTGACAATGACCCTGACCTACGAGATGATGAAGATGAATGACTGTGGGCGGGGCTTGCATGGAGCCAGGCTATGTGGCTGGTTAATGTCTCTCCAGGGAGGCTTTTGTATGCCATTGTGGGCTGGAAACATGCTAAGCCTTGCTATGAAATAAATCCCCATTCAGCTTGGTGGAGAACAATACAGCACAGAGAGACTGATAGATACTCAGTGAGTGAACAGATTATAGGACATAATGTGTATGTTTAAACTTATTCTGAGAACAGCCACACTGAGAATGTTTTTCTCTCTCGCTCACACATTATGGACAAGGTGGTACATGATGAATACAAACCACCGTGTGGTCAGGCAGGTGAAGTAAAGATAACGTTGTCCGTAGCCTCATACCGGTTACAAATCAACCCGATCTCACTCCCAACTCGTCAAATACCCCCGATTGGGCAGCGCCTCTCGGCAACGGATACCAATGCATACCCCTTTAGCGGCAGTATGTGACGAACTGGGCTTTCAACTAACTCCATTGTAAACCCACCCGCGGCCTTATTCGACAGTCCGAGCAAGTGACGTAGTTTGAATAGCGCGAGAGTCCATTCAGGCCGGGTGGGACGGTGGCGGATGGGTCAAACAATCACAAGACTTTCAAGCAGGAGACTAAAAGTAACATTGACTTATTTTGTCACGTACGTTTGTATTGTTAGTCCAGTGAGTCACGTGAGTCTCTAGTCACATGAGTCATTAGTCAGTGAAGTTAACGTCAACCACAGTGTTTCCTAACCCTAACTAAGTGGTTGTGTTGCCTAAACCTAACTTCCTGTGAAAACCGTAGTTTATTTTGACTTATTTTGGAACGTCAGTCTTTAGTCACATGACACATCGGTATCGTCAGTCCCATTAGTCACGTGAGTTATTAGTCACGTAAGTCGTTATTCAGTGAAGTTAACGTCAACCACAACGTTTCCTAACCCTAACTAAGTGATTGTGTTGACACTATGCATGTAACAAGCGTATTTTGACACACCGTCCCCGGTCCATCCAAAAGTGACGCCAGAGGGGTATCCCATGCGTTGGTCTCCGATGCCAAGGGACACTGATCAAGCGGCGGTATTTGATGAGTTGGGAATGAGAACGTGTTGATTAGACACTATATACAGTATATATCTGGGAGAAAATGTAAAGCTAGTAAGTGGACCTTGAGTTAAAGGTGCTAAATGAGAGATTGGGAGCATTTCTATTGCCTCCACACGGCTCTCAACATGGCAATGGCAGCGAATGGTGCAAACAATGGCAACAGTGCTGACAGTGTTGGGGGAACCGAAGGGTAGGTGCTACGCTTCCGGAACAGTGTAACTGCCGCAGTGCAGTGCAGAGGTCATGAGCTAGCCGGTGGGGCACGTTCACATGCACTAAAAGCACACGCAATCGGCCCATCTATGTCAACTAAGCAAGGAAAAGCTCAAATTACAACACACACAGAGGGAGAGCGACTTCATTCTCTGCTCAGGTAGACATTACTCCTCTATATCTTTACATAGCAAATTGTTTTTTGCTGCTTTATTAATGCTCTGGATGTTGTATAGAGCAGCTTTAAGTTTTTTTTCAAATTACAAGAACCTTTCTTTTCTTTATTCACTGAAAGCAGGTTAAGGTTATTTTGTAAAAGAAATCCCTTTTAGATCTATAAGAAAGGATATGTTTTCCATACAGTTTATTCAGCCATATACACATTATATTAAAAGTAATAAAATGTGTTATGTAGAACGTAAATGGCACTATACAGCCTAGCTGGTTTAGGACACAGAAATATTCATAGGAAGAGTGTTCAGTATCAGGGGCTCCAATCAAAGTGAACTTTATTACACAAGTCCACTGTACAATACAGCAGTGTTGGCCTCAAGGTTAAAGACTGAAAGGTTGCTGGTTTATTACCTGGGGCGACAGGAGAAGGGGCAGCTTTCAGGTGTGAATGTGTGAAAATGTGTTAAGT
>CAKAOI010026920.1:0-23992 GCA_916701655.1 Sebastiscus albofasciatus
ATATATATGTATATGTATATATATATATATATAGTTATATATATAGTTATATATATAGTTATATATATAGTTATAGTTATAGTTATAGTTATATATATATACATATATATATATATATATATATATAGTTATGTTATATTATATTAACCCTCTGAGACACGTGGGATTGCGGGCGATCCCAACCAACTTTACTGTCTTTCAGAGGCTGTAGCAAGTTCAAAGCTAGTGTAAAGGTCCATATATCATATGAAACTAGAAAACCTGAGGAATCCATTGGTACCAACCATGTCATACTAGCTTGCCAGGAAGGAGGATAAATAACACTCCAAAGTTAGGCTAAATTTTGGTGAGGAAAATCTAACGTGATCATTTTCAAAGGGGTCCATTAACCTCTGACCGCAATATATGTGAATGAAAATGGGTTCTAAGGGTACCCACGAGTCTCGCCTTTACAGACATGCCCACTTTATGATAATCACATGCAGTTTTTGAATGCAGTAATGTGTTATTTTTGCTTATTTCTGCATACTGGGGTCCCTAAACAGTCTTGCAATTGCATAAATTGGGTATCACTGCAAAGTTGAGACTCTTGTGGATCCAATGAGCCCAATTGTATTCATGTGTGATTATGTTAGTCTCCATAGTAGCCATTTTACTGCACAATAGGCTACTAACCTATTGTGACCAGTTGCCTTTTGGGAAAGTGTTTGTTCAGTGTCTGTACAGTGTTGTACAGAAATTGTCCTTGTTTTTATAACGAAAATAGTTAAGCCTGTTTTCTTTACTCCTAATATGTAATTTACGTGAGTTAATGTTGGTTTGTATGCTGAGAGGAAGGGGCACATTCCTCCCCCTCATCTGTTCAACATTTATATGAGCCGTGAACTTGTGATGTTTGACAAATGCCTGTTCACTTAATGTTTTTAGTATTTCTGCTCACACAGGTTTTCTGTATGGTCTTTAATTCCTTGACCTACCATACCCTTTAAGAAGAAAGAGTATGCTTCCCCTTTAAAATGTATTTGTGTGTAATTTTTCCTGTGGTAATGTTAGACTTGTTTCTCTGTACTCCACTAACAATATTTATGTTTTGCTTATTCCTCTTGAGAGGGTACAATAAGATCTTTTGAGTACATTTGATTTCCAATTGGCTCCAAATGAGGGGAAATTGATGCCACCTGGGTTAAAGTGGCACCAATTCCAGAGCTCCTCCCTGATTGGCCACAGACAGCAGGTGACGGGGTATAAAAGGTCTTGGAAGGTAGCAAACTGGTTGGTCTGTTTTCTTCACTCCCCAGGGAAATGGAGTAAGGCCACTGTTTTTGGTGCCAAAAGGGTTTTTCTCAATAGTTGTCTGCAGAGAACCTTAAGTGATAAACCTGGTGAAATGGTTTATGTTTTTCCTTTTTGTGGCCGGTCTGAATAAATTCAGATTGTCTGGAAAATCAATGCCTGCATGCTGGTCCATTCTTCTCACTCACACTACCAACCATCCTTAAGTACAACATTAACCAAAGTTGCCGAAGGGCAAAATGTTTCCTCGGTCACCAACAAGAGGAGTTGTCTGTCTTTACAACTCAGTACTGGTGAAAATAGTCACAAAATTGAATCTATTTTATTTGTGTATATATGACACAAATTTCCCTTTTTTGTGACGCTCAGCACGACTTTCAACAACATTTTTTTCATGCATTTTCCCTCGAATGTCCAGCAACACGTGACTAGGCTTAGGCAACAAAAATACTTAGTTTGGTTAAGGAAAAGATTACGGTTTAGGTTTGAATAACAAACTGTATGGATACGTATTTATTACTCTCACAGAATGAGAAGACAAGCACAACTTTCCTCTAGAAAACACCAATGGATTCTGGTTCTTCTTTACAGAGAATACAGAATAGAGTAAATACGTATTGAAATGTTTGGAAAAAATTAAGCCTATTAAGACGCGTGGTACACCAAAGACAGATAATATGAGTATTGTTTGTTAGGAAAAATTTCATATAGAAAACATATAGTAAGTAGAAGTCACCAAGTCCAGGAGATAATACATTAGTTTATATTCTTTCCTATGATGAGTGTCACAGACATGAAGCACACGTCTCTGTTCTGAATGCAGAGAGGACACATGTAATTAAAACTGTCTCTATTTCTCTACGGATAACTAACTATATAAATTCATAAAGGACTTTGCATCTAAAAAAATCACACCCCTTTGTAAGAACAGTCACTGCTTCTTTTAGACGAATAACTTTTATCATTTTCAAACTGAGCCTCTCTAATCTGGTTACATTTTTCTACATTTTTGGTCTGTTGCTCTACGTAGCTTTATCTTTAACTTCTGCAGGAATTAATGGCATACTATGAGCACCCATTAAACATCTAAACAGTGAAAACTACAGTAAAACTTTTTAAAAAATTAACTTTTTTATAATGTTTGATTTCATGTGTAATTATTCATTCCCAGGTCACATTGATCTCTCATTTCATCCTATCACGTCCTTCCATTTTTCTCATTAAAATAAAAGTCTTTGCATTGACTTATTGGCATTTATCTGCTTTCCTCTGACTCAGCTGAATTTCCATTTATTCTTGTCCCTTACCCTTTTGTCTGCCCACATTAGAATAATGTAATCTCATTTCATAATTTTCCTCCTGTCAGCCCCGTCATATTGGTTCCTTGTTACATTTGTATGACTGCCCTCGCTTTGTCTCGGACCATAGACTTAGTCACATAACAGCAGAAAAATGGTAATGTCACTACGCTTAGAACAACGTGTCATTATTCCAGTGTCAAATGACATGATCGGGGAACAGCTTTTTTTCCAGTCAGTTCTCCACAGAGGAGATGTGGAACATTGTGAATGCCTGAGGCTAGTGAGAAGACTACTTGTGTAATATGGAATAAAAATAAAAACCCAGGTGTTTTTTTTTTTTGTTTTACCTCTCCAACCCTTCCTTCTAAGCTGCCAACAAGCCTGAGCTCGACATGGTGCACAGCATCAATTTCCATCCCCAGTTTCTCATTTCAGAAACTATCAATATGGTAATCAAATTGCTCCACTTCCTGTTTGTGTCTCCCCAAAATGGGACGCCTCTTTGGTTACTCACCCTCTCATTGATAATCCCACCCGCCGCCTTTAACTGCATCTGACATATTGAATGCCTCGGATGTTGCGAGGTTGGCCCCAGTGGCAATTTAAAGTGTTGACAGGCAGACACAATCCACAAGCAGATCCCTGGTATCCGATGTTACAGTCGGCCCTCCCCAGAGTATCCCAATCAATAAAGCAATGGGAGAGGACTTTTTTTAGACCGGGAGCCAATCGGAGATAAAAGAAGTGGGTGGGGGGGGCAAAGACCCAGGGGGGCTGTTTCTCCCCTACTGGAAGCCACCACTGGAAGAGCTTGAGCTCTAGGGGAATATTGGATAGCTTACCACTGCACTAACCAGAGAGAAAGGGAAACCCTGATCCACTTAGACTTGAAATGTAACTATCTAACACACAGTCTCCCGCAACCATGAGGTTGACCTTGTTGCTTGCTGGGTAAGGAAATGTTTGTTATATGGATTGATCGGTTGTCCTTTCTCACAGATCATTCCAGAGCTTCAGGTGTTTCATGTAAAAAAAAAAAAGGCAGTGATATATCACTTATGCCATATTAACTTCTCTTGCGACATTGTTTTATGGTTCTTGATTTTAGTTTTCTCCTTTTTTTTCTTATTTGCTCATCTCTTCACAAGACAAACTACACCAATTTGTGTTCATTTGTATTCTGCCTTGGTCCTGGGACCATTATTGCATTGTGTTAACTCTCAATATTTCATACTTAAGTATTTTCAGATCAGAGATAATTATCAATTAAGACTCTTACTGTTAAAACTCTGCGGTTATTAAACTACGCCCTTAAAATCTACCACATCCTGTCCCCACTGTGGTGCCACCAAGCCGGCTGTGAGTGAGTCTATCAACCCCTGACATTCCCCGTCGCCCTCTTCTCTCCATAGCCCAGCTACAGGTCAACCGGAACCATTACAGAAAAAATTATTGGACATAAACAAGATATTCCCCTGCCTGTGGGATAATTGTGTATTGATTGTAAATAATGGAACGGCTTCGTAGTAGATTATAATGAAGAGTGTGCTGCAGCATTTTTCCTCTGACTGGATCTGCCTCAGCAAAGGGCCGAGGTCTGCAGTGTAGAGAGAAAGTAGTACACATATACAGTAGATGGCACTTCTATACTGTAAAAAGTGACCAATATTTTTATGTTAAAATTTTTAAATTAAACACATTTACTATTTCAAAATAAAAGGTAACAATGTAATAAAGTGACGTCTAAAGTATCTTTAATATTAAATACAATTAACATATTAGTAAAAAAAAAATAAAATGCATAATTTTCATTCTGAAATATACATTGATATACGACATTCTTAATTTTGACTATTTTCAGCATGTTAAATAATCCTCATACAGAACCATTTTCTTCCAGAATTTTTTTTTTTTAAGTTGTAATACTTTTTTTTATTATTTTGTTTTTTATTTATATTTTACCAAAGAACAAAACAAAAAGGGTAAAAAGAAATTCATAGTTTAAGTTTTTCTAAAACTGTAGTCAAGAATGAATAATAGATTATTAATAGACATGACTCTCTTTTTTCTCTTTAATATAAGTGTGCGTTTATTATTAAAAGGCCAAAAAATAAAAGGCAAACTGATCTAAACTTCATCAATTATATCATTACTATTAAAGTTTTAATCCTTAAATGTCTAGTCATGGTTGATTTGGCAACACCTGTGGTTACTGCGGTAACAGTAAGTGCTTTGTCAGAAGTGAAGCAGCATTAGCAGTGAATTGGTACAGCTTAATGTAAATACATTTAACGGCTATTGCAAGAAAAATGGAGAACATAAATTGAATCAAAGATGTGGTTTTAATCCATGAAAATCGTAAGGATAAACTTTTTAACTTATTGTATTTTCTAGTTAGTTAACTGGCATCAATAAAAACAGGAGCTACAGTAAATCTTCCAGGAATTAACAAAATTTCATACAGACAGGGTCATCATGACTATAGATCTGTTACCAGTTCCCTTAACTTGACTCTCATTTATTCTCATTGAATTTCATTAAAGTACCTTTCTCCACCTGGAGCTCTTGGGGAAAGGTCATCTTGGGGATAAATGGAAGGAATTTAAGGGCTCCTCAAGATTCATGCTCAAGAGGAAACAGTCCAGGTTCAATCATTAGAGTAAAAACTCAGGAGGCTTGAGTATACCACTATTTTACTCAGTAACACATTAGTTTGATAATTTCTTAATTTGTAGCAGATGATGTGAGAGCAGTCTGTATTACCATATTATTATTATTCTACTGTAAAGGTAAATCACCACCTACAGTGAACTTCATTATAATCAATGTGCTGGCTTTGAAAGTGCTTCAGCTACATACAATTAAAGGCTGCTCATTAAAAAGTTGTTTATATGGTATGGTGATGTACAGTATTATCTCATTACTAGATGATTCTGTTGGATCTCTGCCCTTAACAGGTAGTTCATCACCACATTACCAAAGTGGCATGTATTTGAAACAATTAAAGGGGCATTCTACCAATCGTACATGTCAAAGTCAATTCATTAGTCCAACGTATTCTCATTCAACAGTTCGTCTGATATCTTACGAAAAGTAATTCCTCCTTTTTCGTGTGTTTTCCTACAAATGTTAAGCAACACGCGTCAATTTATGCTCATTACATGTACACAGTCTTTTCAAAATAAATCTCAGTCTTCACAGGAAACAACTTCCTTAGGTTTAGGCAACAAAACTACTTACTTAGGCTTAGGAAACAAGTGCCCCCTCCTAATTTGGACTGATCCTTGTTTTTGTTAAAATCGGATTGGCTCAGCATCTGTAAATATTTGTGTTAAGTCATCAGGGTTAATTTGTCTCTCACTCACAAAATCAAACCGGAGTTACTATTATTAAAAAGGACAGATATGTTTCAGAAAAGGAGGAGGGTTGAGACACCACTTGTCCGCTATTACAAAACTGCTCTAACATGAATTGCCTCCCTGCTTAATCTTGTACTAAATAGGACCATCAGTGGACTGTCTCATTCTCTCTGTTCTTCTTGTTTTGCTGTTTGCATGCAAACATATAGTATACGTTCTTTTCTTTTCTCTTGCCCACACTCCACAGGGAGGTCAGAGGTCAGCAACAGATCAGGGGTCTCATTTATAAAACAGTACGTAGGATCCATACTAAATGTTGGTGTACGTTCGAATGAGGAAATGTACATAATACAAATATATTCTGATTTATAAAACCATGTGTACGAATTTGATTCGAGATTTGATTTGGCTTATATATATTTTACAATTGAAAGGTGCTGAAGGAAGGGCTATGGCTCATTACCACACATAGCACTGCTGGTTTGAATGTGTATGATAAAGTGGATCTATAAGTAACGTGTGATATGAAGTGAAATTAAATGTGTGAGAGGCATCATTATATGCATATTGATGCCTCTCACATTTAATTTCTACAATCTGGCTTTGATTCACCACCTCACCATCTGCGTCACCAATTTCCCCTGCCTCCATAATATGCGTAAGCATGGGTCGGAGTTTCTGTGCAGGGGCGCAAATTCTCACGTCAAGTTTGTTTTCACAGATCACAACTTTTGCGTGGGGAGTGGCGTACGTATATTTCAAGACTTGTTTTGTGCTTACGCAACGGTTATAAATGAGACCCCTGGACCCTCGGACCTAAAGGGTTTGCTTGATCACAGAGGAAAGATGTTTGCCAAGGCAGAAAAAAACTTTATTTAGTCCCCATCTCTCGTCACTGCATGGTTGGTCTCGCATTGCATCTCCACTGTACTGTGTCAGCGCTAAAGAAAGGTCTGGCTCCACACATTATCATTCTGGTATAGGGGGAAAAAAACGCTCTTGTTTGTTTGTATTTCTTTAAACCAATCACAGTTGTCTTGGGTGGCGCTACGCACAGGATGCAGCGTTGTGCCCTTGCACAATAGATAGGTAACTGAAGGGGAGGAGAATGCCGCGTGCGATACACAGTTAATGGCAGACTTTTATACCCACAGTCTACATGGTTAACTTTGACTGAACACAACACAATGCAGCATCTGGCTGAGCCCATACAACAGGAGATTAGAAAATGGCGAGAGAAAACAGCTTACGTTTAAAGCACTCTACTGCAAATGTCTCTTGAGTCACCGGTTGAATGACACTATAGCCTTACATTTAGCTAACCATACGGCACTCTTCGTCATCCCCTTCACAACCACTGCTCTTCCACTCTTGAAACCCCCTTTGCGGGATATCATCTGTATTTTTCATTCGCCTCCTTCAGCGATATAAATTGCTGGCTACATCAGTCGCTATTATGCGTACCCTGGAGAGAGACGGAAAGAGCAAGAAAGATGGAGAGAACACACGCTGAGAACAACCTCGTGTGTCTGGAGTGTGTGTGTATTTGACTAGCTTGCTTATGTATGAGCAGAGTGGGTGTGTGTAATTGTTGCTATGGGTGTATGTGTACGCGCATGTATCTAGGTGAATGTACTGTGTGCATCATGCATGTGAGCTGCCCGTATGTGTGTGTGTGTGTGTGTGTGTGTGCATGTGCACGACACAGGGTAGACGAGAACAGGATTTATCAGCACGTGTCAGCAGTGGGTGTTTAAAGACACGAGGCTGCTTGATTGAGGGTGTTTTCTCCGCTTACGTATTTTCCACCTCGACTCTGTCGGAGAGATCAAAAAGTACTGGCGCGGAAAACCGAGAGCAAGTTGCTCTCAGACAACTAACGGTCCAGCATTTGAATGCAGAAACACCAAAGAAGAGACAGAGAAAGAGGAAGGGAATGAAAGCGATATGGGGGCAGGAGGAGAAGGAGGAGTGTGTTTGCATGCGGAGGCGGCAGGCGGCTCATGCTGGCTCGTGTTCTTGATGTAATTTGTGTGCGACTGTAATTGAATGTACAGTGAGATGAAGAGGATGCCCAGCAGATCTACCTTCTCACGCAAGACAGATATGATGGTGGCGTGTGTGCTGGATGTGTGCCTCTACTGTAATGTGTACTTTCCTAATCAGCTGTGTGATTACACAGTAAATTAAAAATACAGCTCTGTCTTTATGTATCTGATATCCGTCGCCTTCTTTCACCCACTTTGAGATTGTTTTTTCATTCCAAATGCTGTCTTAGTGCTGCTATAGGGATTTGCTTTATACTGCTTGAGATCCGTTTGTGATATGGTTGACTTTATAGACAAATGCGCCATTTACCTAATGTGATAAGGTGAAACTAATGTTTAGTGGGATGATCTCGCTGGTGACAAGCTCGATGGTGGATTACATATGTATATAGGCTATACTGTAAGTAATCTGCTCCAGTAGAAAATCAACTCCCCCGATGGATCACGTCTTTAAGGAGATGGATTTCTGACTCCAATAGAGCTGAAACGTTCCCACTCTCTTAATCCCTAGTGCGAGAATCAAACTAGAAATACAGAGCAGAATAAACTATTCATCACACACATTAATTACCGATTTTTAATGATCTTCTTCATCACTTTCTTCTCTAAAAAAAAAAGGCTTCACGTCTGACAGTACAACCATGGTGGATTGATGCCAATCCCCAGCAAAGGTTGCTAGCTCGCCCGACGTTACTTTATCGCGGCCTGGCTGCCAACTTGAACGTTTCTATGGCAACTGCCGCATCTCCAAATGGTGAGACCTCCCTAAAGCTTGTGGGTAGTGTAGTGTTTCACGAGCAAACTCATAAATAAAACACAACAAATTGGAATCAGATTGACTAATGGCTTCTACAGCAGCATACACTGTGTAGCTGTTTCACAAGCTGATAGCTCGAGTCTGCTGTTGCTAATGGTCCTGTATCATTAAGTTTTAATGGTTTTATTTTCATGTAGGCTATGGCATAGCTCGGGGTGATACTAAATGGTCTTCAAAATGTTTCTGCAGCAGCAGGTGATTTATTTAGAAGGGTATTTATGGAATTAATTTAAAAACTGGAGCTTATACAGTATATTCACGGTAGCTCAAAATTCCTGACAGTTCTCTCTTAAAAACAGATAATTTGTTCCACATTTATACCTTAAGTGACAGTAAGTAGAAAGACAGAGAAATGATTAAGTGCAGTGATCACTCACTCTCCTCCACCCTGCCACTCCTGGCTCGACGGATGTGGTTCCACTCATTAGTGAGTCATATAAGTGATGATATTTTCTTCCTTTTTTTTACAGTCTCCACCTTCCATGTTTGTTCCCTTGCTGGGACTGTGTTAGAAAGTGTAAAGTACCAATAATGCAGTGGACTATTCACGCTGCGTGACAGTTCTTGATGTTCCCCATGACATTAATTATTTCTAGCTGTATTTGACAACTATGCCCTGTGACACTCGTGCCATTTGAAAGTGTGTGATTTCTGTCCAGAGACACTCGTGCGGGTCAAACGAGCAAGCATTAATTAAGCTTAAGTCAATCACAATGCTGGATGCTGATTGGTTGACCTCATCAGATTCTGTAATTCAAATTAGGTATATATATGTATATATATATATATATAATATGTACTCGCTATGCTTATGTACTCATATATGGCTCAGTTTTAAAGCTAGAGTGTGAAAGAGATTAAATAACACTATGAATTTATGCTACATTTAGGCGAGGAAAAACCGTCATGGCCATTTTCAAAGGGGTCCCTTGACCTCTGACCTCAAGATATGTAAATGAAAATGGGTTCTATGGGTACCCACGAGTCTCCCTTTTACAGACATACCCACTTTATGATAATCACATGCAGTTTGGGGTAAGTCATAGTCAAGTCAGCACACTGACACACTGACAGCTGTTGTTGCCTGTTGGGCTGCAGTTTGTCATGTTATGATTTGAGCATATTTGTTATGCTAAATGCAGTACCTGTGAGGGTTTCTGGACTGTATTTGTCATTGTTTTGTATTATTAACTGATTTTCAGTTAAAAATACTTGATAAATCTCCCTTTAAGGTACATTTTGAACTGACAAAAAATGTGTGATTAATTTGCGAATCGCATTTAACGAGAACAATCATGTGAAAAATTGCCATTAAATATTTTAATCGATTGACTGACCTTATATATATACATATTCTATCTTATCTGTTATCATGTAAATTACTAACAATGTCTAGAGTATGTTGAATGCTTTTTGTAGCAATGATGAAATTCCTGATGAGCTCACTGAAGAGAGAAACCGTTTCCCAAACCAAACGTTTGAGCTGTACTTCGATTTAAAGTGCAAGCTTTTGTCTTCAACGTCCAAAAAAATAAGACAATTTCACTGCAAAGTATCATCGTTTTTTTTTTCTATTACAGTTTGACACACTGTATATTTATTTATAGAAGGATTGTGTAAGTACTAAACAGAACTCAGATCCAGCAACTCTGCTTACAAATCTGTTGGAGGCCATTTGCCAATCTCTTCTTTCTTTCTTTCTTTGTATAGCACACAGCATGCCTACACTCTTATCGTAGGCTACCCTCGTCTCTCGCATTCCTCCCCCTTTACTCACACACACGCACGCACACACCATTATCCCCGTACAGGAAAAAGGCTGACTCACTGCCGCTTCATTACTCAAGTGAGTTATGAGTGTGTTTACACACACACTGATTGATATTAACCCTCTTTGTTTAAATCTCCTACACCAACAGACAGCACACCAGGCAGCGGGCTGGTCCACTTGCAGGATTGTGCTGGGGGGTGGTGGGGAAGCGGGGTGGGTGTGGCGAACTGACCAAAAAGCTCACAGTGCCCTCTACTGATGTCTGATAGTAAAATCATCTAGAATCATCTCTGCACCATCATTTCCTTTTCTCACCATTTTGAGTATTTATTTTCCCAATTACATTTGAAAGATTAAATGTCACAAAATAATTAGAACATATGCAACACCTGTGAGGAATAAAAGCCTGCTTGAAATGTATCAGTCAGTAGTTGTTTTCTTAAAAAAGGTAAAATGATAAGCCCCAAGTTTCTTTTTCAGTTTTCATTTTTTCCTCATATTTGTTGTTGTAATGATTGCACTGCACATTGCAGAGAACCACCTGTCAATCACCTGTCATCACGACTCGGCTGGTGTTAATGTGATATCATATTTCTTTTTCTTGTTGATAAAGTTTGATGTTTTGTAGGCAGGCTCTGTTCGTTGTTCAGCTATGGTGGATATTTGCTCATTAACCGTTGCTCATCTCCTTACTTCAAACAAAAGAGGGAAATCTATCACTTCTTGTGTGCTGCATCCAAGGACAGAGCTTCCAGGCGAGTTAAGAGCAGCACATTTCAGAATCAGAATCAGAATCTGGTTTATTGCCAAGTCAGTTTGCCATACAAGGACCTTGCTTTGGTGTATTGTTGCATAACATAAACATAGTAATACGAAAAAATACTTTAAAATAAAAGATATGTACAACAGATGAGGTAGTTCTGTGCAGAAATGTGCAAAATCGTAAAAGGAATGTTAAAAGGTTCACAGTATGAAGTATAAAAAGAATATGCAATGTACAGAGATATAATCCCAAAGATTAATTAGTTTACATTAATATAAAGGTCCAGTGTGTAGGATCTGGCGGTATGTAGCGGTGAGGTGAGGAGATTGCAACCAACGAGTGCCAAGTGTGTTGGTGGCCGACGCGAAAACGCCAATTGCCCTCTCCAAAGCCATTTGGTGCAGAGCCAGTGCGTAGAGTGTGTGTGTACGTGGGAAGTGAGTGGTGAAGCAAGAGAGAGAGGGTGGCGGCGACGACGGGAGCGAGTAACATTATTGACTCTGGCCCAAGCAGGAAAAGCTAAGAGTGTTTGGTATTTCCGCTCTGGGCTACTGTAGAAACATGCCGGTGCAACATGGTGGACTCTGTGAAGAGGACCAGCTTTCTATGTAGATATAAACGGCTCATTATTAGCTAACGAAAACACAATGATTTTTATTTCCAGGTGATTATACACTAAAGAAAACATACTTAATATTGTATTACATTTCTGCCAATAAATCCCCCTAATTGTTACACACTGGTCCTTTAACAATAATGTAATGCATACAGACAGATTGAGCTTAGGTTGAAAAACTATTGTGTTATATTGACCAGAGGTAGTGGTAAAATGGACATTTATTTATATTGATAAAGTATTGTAGATTATTTATTTTCTAAGCAAGATTATTTTCCTCCTGTAGCTTTAAGATTTACCCACAATGCATCACACTAGTCCAACTCCTGTCAAATAGCACATTATCTAATGTCCTAATGACACTTCATATCTATTTTGAATGAAATATGGCTTCATAATGTTTACTGCTGAATGTTTTCACCACACATACTGCATCTTTTTATTCTAGAAGGCGAGGCCTTGAGAAAACAAATAAGCTTCATTCGAGGTCTGCTTTCATTCTGGCAGTCATTTTAAAAAGCAGATGCTACATTTTTCAAATGGTATTTAACTCATTTGAGATTGAAAGCTTTTCATTTATCTTCCTCTAGCTGATTTTCCCTTTCACATTATATTAACTGAGCAATATTAAACAGACCCAACGCCTTGTAATCAAATCCCTCTCTCCTAGACGAGCTGCACATGATGAAAAGGTATGGTGTCATTTTTAATCAGCTAAAAGGAAAATATGCGTCTGGGGAGTCCCTCCCCATTGGTGTCAGCCTGTCCTAGTAGCAGCAGGACATTTGATGACCTCTTGACCTTCTCGATTTAATGGGGTCACGCAGAGGCAGAGGCGGGGTCAAGGGGCTATAAATTGTGATTTTGATTGCCCTCTGTAGGCAAGGTGAGGAGATCAGCCACAGTCAATGAGAAGGTCATGAAGGTACAGGTTCAGATGAGGACCGATACCGTGTATTTCAATCTCAGAGTCATTCAATCATTTGTCTTGTTTATAAGCAGCAACCTTGGAGACCCCGTAAGAGGAGGGTTGGGAGTTACAGTGTCTGCTACAGAATGAAAAAAGTGAACTGAGCAACAAAGCCAGCAGTGGAAGATAGGATGCTTGAAAAAGTCCTGGCTTCCTACACACTGCAGTAAAGTTTCTTAAGTTTTATATCAGTTTGTTCTGTTTTTACCTCAAATGTGCAATATTTTGATATCATTGTGAAAAACAGTACATTTTTTTCATTTCTGATGTGGACAGCATATAAGTGAAAGGCATTGTTAAGTGTCTAATAGGTTGAAGGTCATTACAGTAAAAAGACAGGAAAAACACCAACACTTTCCAATCCAACTCGTCACATATTGCCCCTTGGCGTCATGCCCTTTGGCGTCACTTTATTTTTGGCATCAAAACCACTTAAACTGTCAGAAAACCATCACTTTAGGAAAGAACTACATGGTTGGGCTTAAAACTACTACGTTTGGGAAGTGAAAATGAAACTGAATGTTGTGAGCACGGGACACATACGGATAGTACATAGTAATGTGACGCACGGGACACACGAACAGCGGCCTCCTGGATGAAAGCCTTGTGTTTGTTGGACCCATCCACCCGATGTGTGTCTTTTTGCTCTTAAAACTACATCACGACACTCCCGGCGCACTTTCTCAGAGCGTTGACTGTTGCCGCGGCGAGGTTTACATTGTAGATAATGGAATGGCCGGTGTGTCTCATACCAGCGCTAAAGGGTGCCGTGTGCGGCGGTACCGAACGCCGACAGCCGTGACAAAGCCTCGATATTCGACGCCCTGGGAATGAGAAGGGGCTGGCAGCAAACGATGACCATTAAAGCTACACAACTTTAAAAGACACAGTTGTACTCAGGAGGGTATTTTTAAAGTTTCTTAAAAGCAGTATACTCAAAAGTTTTGTTCAAACAAAGAAAGGGGAGTTCAACATAGGGACTTCAACTCCACCATCTTGATCACCTTGCATGCATTTTTATGAAACGGAAGTTTGACCAGACAAGCTGGCTTCATAACAGTTGTTGTTGTTTTTGTTGTTGTTATAAAATAGACTAATCATAAAAGAAATATTTTTCGGGGTTAAACTTCAGGGTTCGTTGCCTTAAGGAACACAGTACCATAATGGTAAGGAATGAAAAAAGAGAGTTAATAACATTGAGTTATGGAAAATATTCGCCTCAACAGGTTAACATTCATGCCATTTGAAAGTGAAAAACACTAAAAATTGAACTCTTTCTTAGGTCTGTTAGTCTGAACCCTCAACAACATTTTACCATTGTGGAAAAGCCTGTGAGAATGAATGTGTTAAAGAGTGTAAGCTTTACATCAACATCACAATTTGATCATTTGTGTTACTTTTACTTAAATGCTTATTTTCAGTGAATGATCCTGCCGTTGATAACTCCCTTGGCACTTTTTGGTATTTCTTGAAGATGAAAAAAAAACAAAATCCTAATCATGCTATGCTAATGACGTGTGCTCCAACCCCCACAAACTCATTAAGTGTACACTGCTCTGGATGAGTGCAGCAAATTCAAATGCATAGAAAAACATATGATTAATAAACATAGAGGGCTTCTTTCCATCAGTTAGAAAAGACCAACTGGTAAAGAGGCAATCATGTTTCGTAAGCACATTCATCCACAAGTGTCTACACAAGCGAGTATGTGTCTGAGTACCTCTCACCTGTGATGTGATTTTAGCGTGAAGGGTGCTTCGGTCAAACGCTGCTCATTCCCAACGCTCTGCTCATTCAGAGCCTCATTTGACTGAACCCTTGGCTGCCTAAACAGGTGGCGACATCGAGAGCCAAACCAACCATGTAACCCTCCGCTGGGCCTCCCGCCATGCTTCTACATGAGCACATGGAGGATATGATGTACTACAATGCCATGTGGTAGCCTAGGCATTAGAGAAGCAGGCTTATAACCACTTTGAAAATTAGATAGGATTTGAAAACTGTGTTTTGAGTGTGTGCCCAGGCTCACACTACTGTTGTTCTCTTTATTCACACCTCATTCAAACGACCCTCTTTTGTCTGCAGATTATCCTGATTGTTGCATTCTTCCTGGTGCATCCAATGGTTGCCTCACAGCACATGTTGTCCTATTATTTCAAATTAAAAATATTGTTCCTCATTATATATTTGTTTTTAATCTTAAAACTGAAAAAAAAAAAATGCAATTTAATCACTTACTAGTTTTAAAGGGACTGTTTGTAAGAATCAGAAATGATTGTTAACAGCGACACCTGTGGCCGTTAAGTCAACGAAAGTCAGCGTCGGGCTATCGACCCGGTAGATTTATATTTGTCAAAAGTTACAAACAGTCCCTTTAAGACAGTTTATGTGAAACAGTACAATACACTATTAGCACAAATTGGCCACACCTCCACAGCTCAACAAGTCGAGACGGAAAGAGAGCAGTGATGGTCGACTGAGCTATTAAGTGACTGAAGGGAGGGAGCGGCATTAGTGAGAACAAAGTAGCAATTCTGAGAAATGAAATGATAAAACGTTTTTTGATTGTTTCCCGATGGTTACGTTCTAAAACACCCAACTAACTCCGCACAACTCTGTGGGAAGGTGCGGAGTTACCGGATTTTGAATGAATGCAGGCTTCCTGTCTGCTGGCTGTGGCTCAGCACTGCTCTAATCAAACTACAGATACACACTGATCATGCACATAACGCAACCCATTCCCATCTGTGAAATACGGCCGCTTGTATCTAACAGAGCTAAAGGGGAACTGTGTGAGTCGTATCAGAAGCCGAGGGGTGTGACAAAGCGACGGTATTTGACCACCTGAAAGGCTGTTTGCAGACGCCCAGAAGCAAAATAAGAAGAAAAGTGAAAATACAGGCAGAGGGTATAGAGTCTCTGCAGAAACAGACGTCATCGTTTGTATCAGTCCATACATTGATTTTTAGTTAAATCTTGCATATTTTACCTAAAGCCTCCCATTAACAGATTGAGACACATTGTTGGGATAACTGCATGTTTTAAGGCTTTTTGTGACACCATCCTACATTTACATTAGCCACAGAGCACACAATGCAGTGCAGCTATTACATCTAAACTGGAGTACTCCATCTTCCGGTCTACAAGCTAATGAGGAGAATTATGAAAAACCAAACACAAGCTGGCTATTGTTAGTGTATCTGGACACTTACATCTAGCTTAACCCTAGCTCCTTCACTCATGTGGTCTGTTTGTAGTCGTATGGCAGCGATTAAATTGACGCTTATTTACTTGTGTGTTTATCCTGAAGATGGAATGGCGAAGAAACAACAGTCAGTGCATTTTCATTCACCTCCTTTGCATCAAGTGGACATTTGACTTCATGTGTCCAACTCCTAATATTGGCACAACAGTGGTGAATGGAAGTGTGCATTAATTCACATTTTGTTTTGGCGATTTTCTGGAAATTTGTTTAAAATGTGACTATATTTATTCTATTTTACTTTTTTAAATTTCTTTACGCACGTTTTAGATATCTCTAAACACTAAATCTGTTTGTTCATTTTGAAAACAGCCATGCCCTGAGTGACAGCTTGACAGATACCAAATATATTTGGTTGGAAAGGGAAATCATAGTCAGTGATGTGCACCAAGAGACGGTGTTTGGCACTCACCCCATATATAGCATGGTGTTAATAAACTCAATGTTCCCTTTACTGTCAGCTTCCTGCATGGTAGACGATTAAGATGCACCTCCCAGTCCCTGGTTGAGCCTCCAATTAGCTGCCTCCAACCACAGGTCAACAGCTGGCTTTGGCTCAAATGTCTCTGTGGTCATCTTTGACAGGTGAATGTGCATTGGGGCTGAGAGACGCGTATGTGACAGAGGAGATCTGTACTTGGTTTTTATTATGTTGAGATGTGAGAATTCCCTCTCACAAGCTCAAAGGCAGTGTAAGAGACAACATAACCACCTCGTTGATGTTGGAGTAACAATCTGGATTGCTCGTCTTTACTATTTGGACCAAGTCATACACAGAGGATGGTGCCAATTGCATTTTCCTGCTTGCTTTAAGCACATCTATTCTCTCACAATGGAGTCTCTGTCAAGTTGCAAGGCGGCCTCATGTTTCTGAAGAATGGTGTGCATCATTGTGTTGCCAAAACGGTGGAGCCATTTCCAAAGGCCAAGTTGACGGATCAAAACTAAACAAGACTAGGTGGAAACCTTGTACATGGCTGGACAAGTTGTTACAGAGATAGTCAGTGGTGTCTATAATGTGAATTCCTGGATATTACATGTTAATCTGCAATTTCTAATATTGCAGTAATAGTTGTTCTCAAAGTGTACTGAAGTAGCAAATCACATGACATGGTTAAGCTACGTATGAGAAATAATTGAGGATTTCTTTAATTTCATAAATTTAACAATATAATCCTGCTATTTAAAACAATTTGTTGTTGTGGATTACTCATCTAAAGTGTCATTGTGTAATAAATGTCACAGACCAGACCTAGGTTACATCCCATGACATTCCCAGACCGTGGTCGGAAAGCACAGAGGAGACTTTGTTGACTTTATTTCATCTTTATTTAATCAGGAAGTCTCATTGAGAGATGAGACCTGAGAACAAGAAACACAATCAGTAAAACAGAAACAACACAACTACACAATAACCAAGATCCCTACTCTGATGATGATTCTACTCTGGATGACTGAAAATCTTTGAGCCTGTATAAAAATCACCTGATTTGTCTGCTACATGTGCATGTGAATGACATCCTGCACCACATTTCAGTGCACTCATCGTTAGCTTCAAGCAACGGCACATATTGGAGCCACTTTTCAGAAAAATGTATTTTCCTCTGCTTGGGCTTGGTTTGACGTTTCCTTTTTAGGTGGTGGGATTCTAAAGTAGACACTGAATGCTTGTTGTTTTTTGGAAGTGCCCCAATTTCCCCCCCGGGGATCAATTAAGTATATCTGATTCTGAATCTGACATCTCTCACATAGAGAGACCTAATTAATTAGGTCAAGAAACGCATGAAGATGAAAAAATGTGTATTGGTGACTATTGACAGTTGTACGCAAATATGCGTTCTGAAACAACTGACGTTACACATTTACATTTTTTTACAGCTATGTTCACCGCTGATTGTAGCCCCGTATCGCCACCTAGCTTTTCAGGGATAACCAAACTAATAACGTTACTTAATGTGAACGGATGAGCTGGTAATCACAGGCAAAGGGTGCAGTCAAGGACATGAAGATTCTCTTCTTTGGATTATCCTGAAGTTATCTGGAAAAGGCATTTACAAGAACTGAAGCATCATTAAAGAAAACTCTCATCTCAGGGTGACACCTTTATTATTTATTTTCTTTTACGATTGGATAGTATATCTAAAACCAAGGCAGAGCGCCGTAATGTGCTTACTGCAATTTTCCTTGGCTGGATCGAACCTCAAATCTCCGAGGAACCTAAGGCAGAGTGCATTAACTTTGCTGTGGTTTTTGGTTGGATTTTGTAGTTGCTGCAATTGTTGCATCCTATTTTCTCTAAAATAGAACAAGATTGAACCAGGACGTTTTGGCACAAGATAGAACAGGTATCCAAAGGTTTATTTTCAGTCATAACTCAATTTAGACCAAAATTGTTGTTACTGCAGTTAGGCTTTGTAGGGCAGTATGGGTCCAATTCTTTTAAAACAGAGTACCTGATTTTTTTTTCCCTGCTCTTCATTGTGTTTTTAGTTTATGATATTTTTCCAAGAGTGCAGTTTTTTCAGCATGAACTGTATATTGTGTGTTTGAAAACATCCATCCATGCATGTTCTGGTAAGGTTGGAGATGTAAAGGATTATAGCACTAAAAGACCACCTCACCAGTGAACACAATCGCACAAAGGCAGGCGTTGCATTGGCCTTCTGTGGAGAGTAAATTACTTCAAAAAAGGTCATGGGTTGACATTTATCCAGAAAAACTATACAAACAGAGCCTGACATCATGAAAACTGGACCTGGTTTTATCAGCGAGGATCTAAAGAAGAAGCAGAGCTTTGAACGTAATCTTGGGCGTCTTTGTTCTGCCGCTGCTTGATTAAACATGAATGTTCGCAGGACTTGTAAGAGAAAATTGTCTTTTGTACCTGACGGGGCGAGCTCACTGTGTGTGTACTGTCATTTTGTCCTGAGAAAGCGCAGGCGCCGTGGTGACTGCTCTGTATGGAAGTCATTTTAGAGATGTCATTCAAAGTTAAACACTGAGCGGAGTCTTCAAAAATGACAGGTAAAGTGCATAATTTGGGGTAACGTCATTGAGCATTTTTGCATGTTTGGGTAAAATTAGCATTTTATTCAAGCACATGTAGCCAGTATGTAAATCTGCTTGACCTTGGATTCTGTCTGTTGGGTAACTGCATAACATTCAGGCAGTCTGGACTGAATCAGAAACACAATTGTTCATCTGTTCGATTCATAAAACATTAAACGACATAATTTCACAGTCTCTTTTATCTCAGTCTCGTTCTATTACCTGCTCATCTTGTTTTGTACCAGCCCTGTAATGCAAAAAATATCCATCTGTACAAGTCATCTATTATCTGTTGCTTCTCCAGTTTAATATGATTTGGGAATTTATTCACAAACAGGTGTTAAAATCTTATATCAACATACAATAAGGCAGATCATTCCACAGGTGCCAAGGAGAAAATATTGAAGCAGGTAATCTGCTTTGTAAAATGAAATGCTGTCACTCCAAAGATAATTTATTCCTGAGTAAAATATTATGTTTCAGCACTTAGTATACTGTTTAGTGCTAATGCCCTTAAATCGTTACTCTCTGCTCAATGTCTTTTTTAAATTTGCAAAACAATCTGCAAATCTGCATCCGATTCGACTGTTATCAGGCCATTAAATAGGCGTTATCAGTCGCTATAAGCACCATAGATGAGGAACATTAGGGGCCTACTATGATGTAAAAGTGAAAGTGAAACTTAAAAGCAACACGTTCTAACATGTGGTAAAACTGAATGAAAGTTCATATTTTGAACACAAACAAAAAGGCTTCTTTAGGTTTCGGCAATCAAAAACACTTGGTCAAGTCTCGAGAAAAACGCAATATTTGGGGTTAAAATAACTATGAACAGAAAGACAACTACACATTGTTGGATTCACACGGGATGCAAACTCCGGTCTCCTGGGTGAAAACCCTGTGTTTTGTGTCCCATCCATCTCAACCACTCCTCTTA
This sequence comes from Sebastiscus albofasciatus, assembly GCA_916701655.1. NCBI lineage: Eukaryota > Metazoa > Chordata > Actinopteri > Perciformes > Sebastidae > Sebastiscus > Sebastiscus albofasciatus. Next base: position 20,186 of record CAKAOI010026920.1, read on the forward strand.
TAGAGTTTCACACTGTCCGTACTACAGCGCCTGACTTCCGCTTCTGCTCCTGTCACAACCTTAACATTTCCAAAAAAAATAATACACTTTATTACTTTGTATGATTGATTGAACAATGTATTGTCACTTTTTAACTTGTAAAACAAAATGTATATGTAATCACATTTCCAAAACCTAAATATTCACTTTATATAAATCTAGAAAACCTGCTGTGTTCTTTTTGCTCTCTGGCAAAGACTTATCAGGAAAACTTTAAACCACAGCTAGTTTCGTGATCGCTGAACACGTTGGCTTTTGTACAAATCAAACCTGTGCCCTTACTGCTGTTATGAAGAAAGGTGATACAGTAAGTACTGGACCTGGTACATCAGTGAACACAACAGTAATCCAAGCCATGAGGGTGAACGTTGGTTTGAGAAACTAGTAGAAATCTGGCTCTGTGATGTGAACAAATTCAGTCAGTTTGATGCTCCCCGCTGTTGTTGTTGCCTCCAAACAGCAACTAAAAAGTTCAAACTGAGAAATTAAAGATGGAGTCAGCCGTGTGTGAGACGGTCTTAAGCCTCTAGATGTGTGTACGTGCGTACTCTGTGTGTATGTGCCACAGCCAACCAAGCAGAGCAGCGGTGGTCAGACTTTTGCCTGGAATCACAAAGCCGAAAGCAGATAAAGGAGCAACTCAATTCCACAACAGCACTCGGTCCCAAGCCAAACGACAGCTTCCAGGAGGCTCTTAAGCCTCTTACAGGACTGGCTTCCCTCCCTTCCCTATCAGAGTTTTTATTTTTTTTCCTTCCCTCTCCCTTCAACCCCTCCTTCATTCATCCATCTCACAGCTGAGACAGTGTCGACAGCAAGGGCGGACATCAGCGCAGTAAGCCAAGCATGATAGAGATGGTGGATTCACGAGGCGAAATTGCTGAAAATCAATCAAATAAAACTTTCCAGTAGGTAGAGGAGGGAAAGTAAGGGAGGCCCCTGGGTATGCCCAAACATAATTGTATGTGAGAAATAAAAAAAAAAATAAACATCAAACAAGCAAGCTGTGCTGCTCAGACAAATACACACAAGGTAGTGGATAGGGAATTGGCAGTGATGAGTGAACTTGTTCGCCTTGAATTTTACCAAGTTGTTTCTTCAAGGAGTTTCTGGCTGCCTGTGATCATTTCAGGGACAAGTACACAGCTCACACTTGGCAGTATCACAGCTTTCTGCTGTTGAGTGAAGCAACAAGCAGTCAGACATGTAAGAAGGAGGCGTGTGTGCGTTTGCGTTCATATCTGCATGTGTTTGTCTTTCCTTTTTAGAAAACGCACACAGGTTTTTTCCCCGTGGTTGAATCTTGTTTGAGATTTAAGGTGGCGTGAGTGTCTTTCTTGTCAGAAGCTGGCTGAGATTGCAGGCCTCCATCCACCCGGGCAGACAGAGTGATTGCTTCGCCGCCGCCTGTCTTCACACGATGGGCCCAGATCCAAGCCCTCAGCAGCCACGGGCCTTGTCACAGTTAATAACATTGGCCCCAAGGATTTTTAACCGACTGTGGCTGCCATAAATTCTCCCCCCAATAATTATTGATTAAATGCTTTCTCCTTAATAATGAAAACGCATACATCTCCCTCTTCTTAAAAGACAGGGAGTGCAATCTAATCAGAGACTTACATACCTGCATCCCTGATGGTTGCTTCAGAAATAACAGTGATCTCAATCAAAGGAGATACATATTACAGGAGATGGATGAGAGGGCAGAACATTACAAAACGTAAAGTAATATATGCAATGCAGAGGAGAAAGGATGGTGATGCAACCCACGTTGCTGGCCTCTGAGTAATTTACATACTGATTACTATCAGTGAAGTACATTATTGATTCCATGCTTCTGATTTTCTTTAAGAAATAACATGATATTGAGCGAGAAGCAAGCACATTCATATGTGACAGACTGGTGACAGAATGACTGTCTCTATGCATGTAATTTATGATTAGTGAGGTACTGCCAGGCACAATTACATGCCAAGAATGGCTAAGCTCGCTGTTAAAGGCCTTTTATTTAATATTGCACATCAGCCAGTCATGTACTTCATCTCCCATGTTCATAGCTATGGAAAAAAAAAACTGTTAACTAGACAAGTAAATGAAACAAATAACAGTTTTGAAAAATGATATTTTCATTAGAGGTTGTGTGTGTAACTTTCAGAAAATCCTTGTTATTAAAGGTTCTCTATTTGATATTCAGAGTATTGATATAGCAGCAAACAATTCATTTCCATGCAAAGATGTATTGGAGATAACATCAGGTGACGTAACGTCATCATTAAAGGGACTGTTTGTAACTTCTTACACATATAAATCAATCCGCGTCGGTGTCCCATGCGCACTCACGTGTGGCTACGCTGTTCAGACGAGACTCCAACACAAACTACACGGAAGCACCAATACCACAAAGTTATATCTAGTGAAGCCCGTCTTGCAAAACAGCGTCAGCCGTGGTCGGACGACGCGGGGGAGACCGTAGCTTTGGTCTCCAGGGCCGGAGTCTCTGCTGTACTCTGCTCCTCTGCTCCTCTGCCTGCCTTCACTCACGCACCGCGCTCGTTCTCGCTCTTCCGCTCCACTCACGTGCATGCGTGAGTGGAGCGGAATATTTATTTATTTATTTTATTAAACCTTTATTTAACCAGGAGGTCCCTTGAGATTAAAATCAATTTTTCGAGGGAGACCTGTCCAAGATGGCACACCATTACAACAATTATACAGTGGAGCATGTTAAAACAGACAAAAGACAACAGATGCATAATTCAAAATCCAGTTTAGGAAGATCAATTGCACTGTTCAGTTACAGTTTTTTATCAGAGCTTTGAACTCTCCCAGGGAGACAAAATCATTAAGCTGTAGTGTGTCCTGAAGGTTATTCCAAGACCAGGGCGTCATTGTTTTCAAGATGAATGTTTGATTGGTAATAATTTAGATATTACTGGGAGAGCAGATATTGGCCTGTAGTTGGAAACAAGAGTTGGATGCTCAGATCGAAAAACGAGAGTGATTTGAGCAGTTTTCCAGCCGGAGGGGAAGATAGAAAGCCTGATACAGAGATTGATCAGACGGTGGAGAAGAAGCCCAAGGCTGTCAGCATGAGTCTTAAAAAAATGAATATTTAAACCATATATATCACAAGCACAAGATTTTTTCAAAGAGTTCAAAATATCAGACAGTGTGTTCATTCTGTGTGATCTCAGAAAGAGAGAACTGGCGGACTGGTGGGATGTAGAAGACGGAACAGGTGGGGGTTATGAGGGAGTATCAAATTAGATACCATACTAGAACTAAAACAACTCCAACAAAATAATCATTGAAAGAGCTTGCAGTCTTTCGGCTTTAGTAATATATTGTCATTACTTTTCTTCTCATATTTAACAGGGATGACTAAGTGTCTGCCATAATGTTTCAGGTTTAGAAACAGTTTTGACCGAGGACGGCACAACATCCGGTTGAAAGGTCAAGCGCGCAGGTTTTTGTTGCTCAGTAACGGCAGGCGCGACAGGAGTGCAACCTCCCAAGCACCTTGGATAAAAAGATGAAAGCGGCACAGCTGGCGTTTTCCATGCGTTTTAGACGCGGCATGTATACGGCCCCTGAGTCTGCCAGGATTGTACCTTGTAGGCAGTGGTATATATTGTGCGTGTTGTTTTCACTCTGTCATAAAACTGAGCCAGTTTTGAATTTGGTATTTTTGAGATTAAGTCGCGAGTGTGGCTTCCCAGGGTTTTGACAGTTTTCCTAACCGCATAAAAAAATAAAAATACAGAGAGA
>CAKAOI010026921.1:0-43895 GCA_916701655.1 Sebastiscus albofasciatus
CCCATGTTGATCATAATATTAAATACTTGACAAATCTCCCTTTAAGGTACATTTTAATTATCATTATATATATATTAATGTTTTCTTGATTTGTGTGCCTTAAGGTGTTGTATGTGGGATTATTTTTTTTTATTTTTATTATTTAAGTTTTCAAGTGTATGCTTGTCTTTTTTTGTTTTGTTTTGCCTTTCAGTTCCTGGTATTGTTTCTCTTTTGTTGTCACATATCTGAAATGACCGAGGCATGATATTCACTTCACAGAAGTCTGTACTACTGATATGCACATGCTTCCTAATACAAATATTTGAAATATGAAAAATGTCAATTGAATTGCATTTACATTAACATTAAATTATTGTGTATTTATATTTATTTATTATATTATTTTGTTTTTTAAACTGCCCTACATCATCTTACAAAATCCAAAGAAGGATGCTTTATTTATTTTATTATAATTTTATATTATTATTTTTTTTATCTGCCCTATATCATCTTATAAAACCCAAAGAAGGATGCTACGTGGAGCATTTGAACGCAGCATTGCTCGCCAATAAAAATGTTACAGGTTGTTGCGACTGTCTGCAACATTAACATTAACAACATTACCATGCCTGATAGCGTTACTCACTTTCTCCCGGAGCTGTCCACCGCCTGTATGTAGAAGAACCGGGCCGGCAGCACCAGGTCCGCCTCGAGTCCCGGTCCCCAGACCAGAGTCCTAGCAGCGCTGGGTACCGAGGAGGAGTCTGCTGCTGCAGCCGCCGGGACTTCATGTCTGAACGGCTGCAAACAGAAGAGCAGCAGCCACCACGGAAACACCCGGAGACACATAGCTAACGTTTTAACATCCCGTTTCCATCTGGAACAACACAACTCAGCAGTGACATCACTAATGGTTAATATCTGGCTAACAGACGAACATACTGTTGTTATTTTAATACGCTTTAAGTGATACAAAGATCACCATTAGCTTCAAAAAGCCTCGTACAGTTTAGTTAACTATCTGCTGAATGAGCAGGGGGCGGGACTAACTACGCTGCGATGAAGCTGATTGGTCGCCTCTCTCGCCGAATCTGGGTTTTGACTGGCTGAATGAGCGCTCTTGACTCTGATTGGACAGAAACCCGGAAGTTCAAGCCTTTGGCTACATGCTGTGATGGTGATGATGCTGAGTAAAGAAAGGAGTGAAGGGGATGGGATTGGGAATGTGGATTATTTTTTAGGTTTATTCACTTTCTATTATTATGTATTATTTATTTTGATAAATTAATTAAACTGGAAGTGTATGGAGTGATTTGCTCATAAAAATATTACACAGAATCTAATATATATATATATACAAAATATATACAATAATTTGATGCTGTGCATATAGTACTTATTTATGTATATATGTCATATATTTCTCTTAATATTTTGTCAATAAAATATGTCAATTGATATATATATGTATATGTATTTGTATATATATATATATATATATACAGTATATGCCCACTCCCATGTTGATCAGAGTATTAAATACTTGACAAATCTCCCTTTAAGGTACATTTTAAACAGATAAGAAGTGCGATACATTTGCGAATATTGCTCTTTATATGGTTCTTTTTCAGTTTATATGTTGGTGGGATAGGGAGGGAATTTGGAGCCATGTTTGTGTGAGTTTGTGTGTGTTTTGTATGTTTTGTATATTTGGTTAACTAAAATAAATATAATAAAATATTCTTAAAAAAATAGTAGAAGTATATATCCTAGTAGCAATACCACACTGTAAAAATAATCCATTGGTAGAAGTCATGTATTGAAAATGTTAAGTGAATATTATGTAAATGAATTTAGTACTCAATGTAGAAAAATGCCCCCTTTCAGAGTTATACTATTGTATCTCATATAATATTTTTTTTTCTTTATTGCTGATGCGTGTTAGTAGTATTTGACTGCTGTAGTTGGGCGAGGTCAAGCTGATTTTAATTTAAAGGTGCTATTGATAACATTCAGCCACTAGATGTCACTTTCTCCCTCCCTGTTCCTTTGAATGTACTTCACAAGGCATGTGCCAGGCACTTACAGTCAATCTCAATCAACCATTTATCCGTTTTTTCCACACTAACTGATGACCCAGAAATACCACGTGACACCAACGTTGTTGTACTATTGGCTAGTGGGAACCAAACGTCAGATATCTTCCACAGAGATAAATAAAACATTAATTTTGAACCCGCCAAATGTTTTACAATGATTAATTCACAATCATAATATTTTTTTTCAGGAAAAGCCATACTTTTAAATATATATAAATGTTATCAATAAAAACTTTTAATTCTAGCAATAGATAATATAACAATAATATAAATATAATTTGTTAGCTTATATGTTTTATATGTAAAAATCTGAATTTGTAAAGTAACTAGTTACTATAGCTGTAGTGAAGTAAAAAGGTACACTATTTCCCTCTGAATTCTAGTGGAGCGGAAGAATAAAGAGGCATTAAATTGGCACATCATATCACTTCTGGTTGCAAAAGACCAACATGGCGACGGCAAAAATATCGAACTTGAGGCTTCAAAACGGCATGACATCACGGTGACTGTGTCCACTTCTTATATACAGTCTATAGTTGTACTTCATACAAGCAAAACAACGGCAGCTGATTGTTGAAGTGAAACAGAGCTCTCAACTGTGTACATCAATCAATGTTTATTTCAGTTTGCTTTTGCATCAACATATTTTCAGTTCTTTTTTGTCAAGTAATTTCTATTACACTAGTATAATATCAATAAGAACAAAAAGTGGTAGAATCCATTTAAATAAGACAAACTTTGCTGCCATCATTGAGAAAACCAGAGAAATGCTTTTTTCAGGATACTACAGTGTGAAGAACGACAGAGTTCCAGTGATTTAGACAGAGCCAGAATACCAGATACAGTACCAGCAGTAACAGGTACAACATATACAGAGAAAAATATCCCAACAATGTCTTTATCTTTTAGCTTTTTTTTTTGTTTCACCTTTCTTCCAAGATTGAGCTGTACAGTTAATATAAAAACCAAAAACATACAAACCGAAAACATACTAACAAAACACCCTGTCAGTAGAAGTCAGATTTTTTTTTTTTAATTATTTTATTTTTTGTTTTTTTGTGTGTTTTTCTCTGCCATTGAAAGAACTGCACTGAACACAAATCTCATTGACGGTACAGAGATAGGAGAGAAATTTATTACTTTTTTTTTTACATGTTTTTAAGACACCTCATTGAATCAAATCATGTGTAATTCCTGAAATCCGTGTGAATTAGGATTTTAGGTGACTTGGGTTTTGTGAAAACAAATGAGTCTGAAGGCCATTTACTGTAAAGCCTAATAAGGAGCCTGACAGGAAGCAGGCAGAAATGACTAGCGATGTATATAATTGTTATATTTTTTAGGTTTTGAGCGCATGTGTCGCTGTGCATATTTTACGTGGGAGTGACGTCAACATGACCAAGGCGCAACACTTTCTACGTGTTAATGCTCGTGTGCATAAAGGCCTGATGTGTGAGAAATGGATATCAATAATCCTCTGTTTGGTTTCAATTCAAAATACAGACAAATACACAAGTACAAAATATCCTCCTCGTTAATGCTGTTTGCCCGTGTCATGTGGCTACCCATCGACATGTACAACACAATCACAATATGATACACGACCATGTATCATGAAACATTTTGTTGTTTTTAAACATACAACAGCCTTCGGTTGAGCGAGGCCATCACCATCAAATATAGGACTGCGACAAGAGGATATCATAGTCATCAAGAACAATATTGAACAGAAAAAAAGAACCTTCAGTTGAAATTGTTTGTGAATGTTTTACACATGTACATAGTTTCTTCACTGACTCACATCTGAACATCACTGAAAAAAAATACTGTTACTTCTCCTGAACCTTTTTACTGATTCACAAGGTGGCGGTTATGAACTCCTCTTCGTACTCCCGTCACAAAGACGTTATTGACAATCATTAAAATTATTGTTTGTGATCATGAAAAGAGGACCGCTCAGGTTTAAAACGCATAAAACCACAACTTCTACGGTGGAGAGAGATGGGAGGGTGTCATTCATTTTTGATTGCTTTGGCAGAGAAAGAGTTGCTTAACATTTGTAGCACTCTTTCTCTCTCTCTCTCACACACACACACTCACACAACCTAACTCTGACAAAGGCAGCTAAAGACTGAAATGGTGAACCAGCAAAAAAATAAATAAAAAAACACCCTCTTATTTTTGTTTTTTCATAAAGAAAACTGACTTATTTGACTTTGATAAATGCCCTCTACGGCCGACTCCGAGCACTATGTCTCATCGGTTCTGATCAAACACACGATGACTACCACATATTAGCTCTTTGTTAGTTAGTTTACAGCGAGTGCATTCACTCGTCTTGTTTTTTATGGCACGTGAATAGTATATATAGCGATAAACACACTGTGTCCAGAGCCTTTGAATACGTCTCACACTAGTCTGTTCTCTGTTTTCATACAACTGTAGTTGGGGAGTGAGATATTCCTCATCGTCATTTAATGCTTTTGTAAGTAGCAGCAGCCGGAAATTAGTGTGATTAGAGTGCGCACAGGCAAGTGTAAAATACTACTGATTTGTGTTTGCACTGTGCAGCCCAGAGTAGTTGTTAAGAACATCGACATTAGTCTAAGTGTGTGTAGAGAAAGCTAACTATGTGCATCTATATTGTGGCGTTAAATATTTGCTGAGACTAAGAAAAAACAATTAACCAAAAATAAATTAAAAAAAAAAGGGAAAGGAACACAAGTTTTGGCTTAATAGCGATGCAGGTATACATTTCCCTTTTTATATATAGTTTTTTGTCAATATTTCAAAAAATATAAAGTTTTTCATAGTTTCTGTTGTTGGCTTACATCATTAAATAAAACTTTTTATTTGTGTATCTCCTGTTAAAGTAGCATGCTGCTTTTATTAATATGGCAGTTGGATATTTTTTAATAGTCATCCATTTTTGTTTCATGCATTTCTTGTTGGTTTCTTAACTTTTTGAGTATCTACACAGTGAGGTCCTGAAAACCCAACCACACACACACATACACACACAAACACACACACGCACACACACGCACACACACACACACACACACACACACACAGGCACACAACCAAACACACACAAACACACACACACACAAACACACAGACAGACTTGTCGGATATTTCCAGTTCCATCTTCAGTCCTTTAAATGCCGCCATTCGCCATTCCCTTCCTGTCTCTCATCACTACGTGTCTAGACGAGGAACTAACACGTCTTCGTCCTTCAACGGTGCCGCAGCCCGTCCAGAAGCCGTAAAAGACAAAGTCACTCTTGAGTCTCTCTTTTAATTGCTCTCATTTATAGAGTGAAAGTCCCTGTTCCGGCATAAAGCTCCCAGCAGTCCAAGGGCAGCGTCAGCCCTCTTTGCTATTAGAACTGGTACCACTTCTTGTCCTTGCACTTTAGCATCAGCTGTAAAAACAAAAAGTCACATAGTGTTGATGATGAGGAATAACAAGATGTCACTGCTTCGTTTCCTCTGGAATAACACCCCATTTTTAAAGAGGACCTACTATGCATATTTTCAGGTGCATACTTGTATTTTGGGTTTCTACAAGAACATGTTTACATGCTTTAATGTAAAATACCATACCTGACCCCCCACCTCCTGAAAAGCTCAGTCTGCTCTGATTGGTAAGCTGGCCCACTCTGTTGTGATCGGTCAACCAAAAGCTTTGTTTGAGGGCGTGCCAAACTAGCCGCCAGGCAGGTATTATGCAAATGTGTTACTTGGTGACATCACCACGTTACGGAAGAAAAGTCAGGACTTCAATCAAGACGTTTCAGGCAGTTCAGGAGCAGTGTTTCTGTGGGGGGGGGTAACTCCCTTTGGCGTGGACTTTGGGCTTTTTAACTTTGCAGACATTTTACATGCACAAAAGCATAATAGATCCTCTTTAAAAGTTTGCTTTGAAGGTGTTGTATGTAGCATGTTTTTAAAATCAGTATTCAAATTTATCATTTTAATAAATGACATCATGGTGGAGAATTCATCCTTCGCTAAATCCCGCCCCTCGAATGCAGACTGGCCAATCATAGCGTAGGATCGGCCAGCTCCCACAGCTTGACGGAGTGGCAGCAGCTAACAACGAAGGGGCGGGGGTTAGCGAAGGGTCAATTGGTGCCACCATGAGGTCTTATATGTGATTACTAACATTACTGTAGCCTACGTTATGAAAATGTTTTCTTTCGTGCACACGGGCGAGAGCGAGCAACAGGACACTGACTTTCTTTGACTTAACGGCCACAGGTGTGACAACCAATTTCTGATTCTTACAAACAGTCCCTTTAAATAATAAAATACATTTGGTTGTATGCAATATTTTGTTTATGAATGTTTGATAATCTTTCTTTTACCTCATGAGCGTGTTTGGAGAAGGTTTCTGCGCTGGTCATCATGAGGGCGGTCCGCTCCTCCAGCTCCCCCAGCCTCTGGCCTCTCTCATCCAGAGCGATGCGGGCTCGTGCCAGCTCACCAACGGCTCCGCCAGCTGCGATCTTCATGCCCTCCATGCCCGCCTGCCCAGGGATGTGCTGGGCCAGACTCCGAGAGCCCTTCCCAGCTGCTGCCTCGCCAACTGTCAACAACATCAGGTAAACAGAGAAGTGACGGGAGGAGCAGAAATAAAGCACATTTTGGGTCACTACTCTATAGCTATGATGGAGTTTCAGCTCTTTGCTAGTCATACAGTTCCTTCTAGATATTGATTTATTAATTACATTTTTTTATGTGGATTAGTACACACTAGAATGAAACCCTTCATACAGAGAAAAAGAGAAAAAACGCACAGAGCTCCTCTCTGTCGAAGTTATGGGAATTTCCTCCAAAGAAGCCCTTTAGGAAGCCTCTGTTCTGGGCTTCTGGTGTTTCTATTGGTGTAAACAGCTCTCCCAGCATCTCCTGGAATGAATGAAAATGAAAAAAAACAATTAATACAATCTTTTTTAAAACACTGCCCCAGTGACTTATTGCTGACATTTGTCGATCACACATTGGTCATCGTTTGTAGGGTGTTTTCTTCACTTTCTCTTCCCTTTGTGACACATTTTTCCTCAATGACTGGGGAGGACCAGACAATAATCTGAGTACCTGCTGCCGCCTGTAGGTGGCACTATGGCAGCATCATGTCACAAGCTCCACTGACGTCTGTTATCATTAGAGAGTGTACAGTGATGGCTCTTAAAAATAAATCTATGAATATAAACATGCCAATGTCTACATGCACACACTGTAAAACTATATTAATACAATCAAACCACACATGACAATTGTGACATTTCACTTCAACGGTCTCTGTCAGCTCTGTGGGAATAATGACACATGTTTATTAACGTCACCAATACTTTTCTGAACTCTGAACCAAAATGTGAGATGATGCAAATTCAAGCAGATTAGAACGGTCTCACTGTAATGTTAAAGCAAAAAGTAAAACTGTGAGACGCTGCATGTCATAGGGAGGGAGACGGATAAACAGACTGATATATTTATACTGTATATATAGATAGATAGATGACCTGCAGGTTGTCACACATCTCCTGGCTGTAGGTGATTCTCTGGATCTCTGTCGGGGAGCTGAGATAGAGCGCCTGCCCCCCGTTGGTGAAGCAAAAGGTTCTTGCAATACGCATGTCAGTCAGAGGCAGGTAATTGACATCCATCAGCGGTCTTAGACTGGGCAAACTGTGGGCAGAGCGAGAATAATAATAAACAGAGTTAGACACCAACAACACCTGTACCATAGTGAAAGTAAACCACACATTTGGGCAATGCGATTATAGAAATAATACTCATGATTGTCAAATTTGAAGTGGGAGCCGAACGTCAGATATCTTCCACAGATATAAACAAAAACATATAAACGAAACATTCATTTTGGACCTGTCAACATTTTTAAAATGATTAATTCCCAAATTATTTATTTTTTTGAGGAAAAGCTTTTACTTTTATTCGGGACCTTTCTAAAAGCTCTGTGGATGTCTTATTTCTTAAAAATAATTTGTCTATATAAAAATGTTAATTCATTTACTATAATAGTGTTAGAGCCAAAATAGATTTTTTTGTTATTGTGGTTAAATAAATGTAATTTATGGTGTTGTTAGATTGATGCTATACTGCCCTCTTAATACAGATGCGGGCCTCCCTTTGTGTGCAAATAGGTTTTTGACCACAGTGAAAATGTTGTTTTTGAAAGGCTAAATAAAAATGTAAATGTAAATCAGCTTTTACTGTCACACAGTACATTGCGTACTCTCTGCATTTAACCCATCCCAGTAGAAGGAAAAGTGGGCAGCTACTATATAGCGCCCAGGGAGCAGTTTGGGGGTCCGGTGCCTTGCTCAAGGGCCCCCCGGCAGTGCCCAGGAGGTGAACTGGCACCTCTCCAGCTACCAGTCCACAGTCCGTACTTGGTCTGTACAGGGATTTGAACCGAGGACTGTCTGGCTACTACCGCCCCCACCAACAAATGTGGATTGAAGCACAATAGTTCGTTAGATAAAATCGTGAATTTTGGAAATGATTACATCTATATTTTTTCAATAAATGTTGACTTTTGGACTTAACAATACTCTGTTTGGATCGCACTAGTCGATAACAATGCTATGCAGCTACCACTAGAATCTAATTCTAGAAATAGCATAACACTAATAATATCAGTATAGCCTGATTTTTATCTGCAACTGTGCACAAATACCAGGTTTAAACAAAATGTGGCCTATTAAGTGGTTATTTTAAAAAAAAAAGTTTTATATACAGACTTTTGTATAAATGATCCAGTAAGTGTGCTGTTATGATTTAAGTTATATATGTGCAAATATAAGTTTGACAACCACAGAGCAGACCAATCCTGGATTTAAATCACATGAAAAAAACATGTAATCTAATTGTATTCCTAGAAGCGATATCAATAACATAGGACAGTGGTACCACCAATTCACATCCATCCAAGCAGAAAGTTAGCAGAGAGTTATTCCGACATGGACACTGTAGTGCAGCTACATAATGTGCAGATTTGTTCTGCATTGAAAACATTCTTGTCTGTGGCGAGAGGTGTGTTTGAGAAACAGAGACCAGTTAGTCACAGTGTGTTTAAGTTAAATACTAATAATTTAATCACACTATTCACAGATTACCTGTGATAAGGAAGCAATTTATTCAATGTATCAGCCTTCTAATACAAAGCGTCAATATGCAACTCAAATTGGTCTAATTAATTGTCAAGGCCAAAGCTGTTATCTCAATTATCATATGATTAATTGTGTAGCCCTGGTCTTATACATCAAATTGAGAACACAGTATAACCGGGTAATTTCAGGTAAATAGGTAAGTTTAGTGTAGGTTATACCTGAGTGTCATAACGTGTCCGTTGGCACAGAAGCAGGCCAGACACACACTGTTGCACACGGTCACCACGTCGGCTCGCAGCACAAAGGACGACTCGGTGATGTTGTGGACGAAGAGGCAGGACTGCGAGGGCATCAGGAACACTTTGGCCTGCCTCTCGGAGCACGCCACAGCCAGATGGCCCTCTCCCAGGGTCTCCTGGGAGGATGACGGTGAAAAGTGGACCAGCTTACGCTTACGCTGTCGGTCAGAGTCCTCAGAGAAATTGAGGTCCCGCCAGACCTCGTAGGGACTCTGGATGAGCGCTCCCATGCAGTCCAAGAAGCTAAAGTGCAACACTGAGCCCTTCAGCATCAGGACCGTGCCTGGGAGGTTTTGGGAAGAGTCAGCAGAGAGAAGAGGGAAAACATGAAGTCTGAAAACTACAATTACTATAATGTGGTCAAATACAACATTTACTGCTTAAGAAACCATCCACTTTGAAAACACACAGGGAGAGTTCAACAATACCTGCCTTTCTGTTCACCAATTCTTCCTCTGAACTGAATCTGTGACGTTCCAGTAATAAGCTTGCTTCTTGTTCAGTCTCAAGAGAACAACTCCTGCTTCAAAGGGATGGGATTTTGGGTCTATTGATGTTTTAACTGTGAGTAAGAGACCTTTTCCTCACACAGCAGGGCTTCTAGACGGGTAATGCATGTTTGAGTGGCTCAGTTTTGTTTAGACAGACAAAACTGCAAAAATCTCTCCGTGTTCTTGTGTTCAGAAGGAAGTCAATGCAAGATCACGCATGATAAATGCCCATCAGAGTTCTCCACGACAACAATTTCCTCTAATTGACATAAATATAGTTTTAGAAGCCCTTAAGTGCGACTAAGACCTGACTAAGAGAGTTGAACTTTCAAATGCTGCTCACTCAGCTTCACACAGTGGAGGAAATTACCTGCTCTTAATTTAAAAGCCCTCTATTGCATCAACATTTCTCTCATATGTCTGAGTGGGTGTTTTGTGTCAAACACTTAAGTGGAGTTGAGATGAAAGCTGAGTGTACCCTATATCATTATTTGTGAAATTGCTAGTTCACATCACAGTAATGTGCCTCACAAAAAGCCAACTACTGGACTCCAGATGCAGCTGTTTTCAGCAAAAAAAGCTCAGATAAACCCGTTGCACTCGAGAGACACAGTTAGCAAATAGCTAGTGAACATAGTGGAGCATTCGGCAGATGTGGCTGGCACCTGATTCAATTGTTATCAGGCTTTGAAACAGGTGTTATCGGTCTCTATAAGCACCATAGATGTGGTTCATCAGGGGCCTACTACACCTACTAGATTGTAAAAGTGAAACTTAAAAGCAACACGTTCTGACATGTTGTAAAACTGAATGAAACATTACGTTTTGAACACAAACAAAAAGGCTTCTTTAGGTTTAGGGAACAAAACTACATACTTAAGTTTTGGGAAAAACAGTGTTTTGGCTTCAAATAACTACGTTTCAAAAGTGAAAGTGAAACTTAACACATTGTTTGTTTCACAAAGGGTGTAAACCCCAGTCTCCTAGGTAAAAACCCTGTGTTTTTTGTCCCATCCATCATCTCTGACCTCCACCTCTTATGGATTTTCACACTGTCTATACAATAGACTTCGGCTTCTGCTCCTACGGCTAACTACGGCTGCTAGAGGTCGCTGTCATGTTCTTTTATTCCTTCTTTCAGTGATCTACCATGTGAATAATTGATACAACCTACTAGTGGGTGTGGTAGGCCCCTATTGACCCACATCTATGGGGCTTATAGTGCCTATTTAATGGCTTGACAACAGTCTAAACAGCTGAGCTTATGAACATATCAACTTCAGAAGGTGATAATATGTCAATAAAAAATAAAAAATCAAAAAATCAATGAATGCAGGTTGAAGGTCCACAACATCATGTCCCTTATGACAACGTCTGTGGTTGAAACCAACTAATATATCAAATGTAGTCCAAAGCTGATGGAACCTTTGTCATATACAAAACACTTAAAGATAAGTCCAACAAATGTAGTCGGGACATTTTGTGCTGATAAAACTGATCATCATTTTGAGCAGTTTAGAGAGGCTCCATTATAGAACAAAGGTGGTGCAGGAATAACCCAGAAATTAGTTAGCATTTTGCATTTTGAACAAAATGTGTAAGTATCATAAACGCTTGTTTGCCACAGAGTTTATTTTCTGCAATAATCCTAAACCCAATGGAAATATCCCATTGGCTTTTTGTCGAGGGAACCCGGGGCGATGCTAACTTCCTGGTTGGCTTTTAAAAATATGTCATCCCTGGAGCACTCTATTTCCTGTTGCAGTTTGTTAATGCAGTAGCTGACAGGAAGTACACTTGGACCATATAGCTGTTGCCTTAGCAACAGAATGGCAATGAAAAGGTCCTTGATCCAAATCCCGCTGTGTTCCCCTGAGCAAGCTTCATGACAAATGGCTAAACAACAGGGAAATGGAGAACATGCAGCACATTCCCTTTTTATTCTATTTCCATTACTGTGCATTCAAACATTGAAAATCCACATTAGGCTTTGTGTCCGTCATGTGGAGCATAAAACCATCATAATCATCACAGCTTCAAACCCACAGGGGAGAGGAGAAATTCAATAAAACAGATTGAAAACGCAATACCACTGAGCAGGTTTATGGCTCAATTGTAGTGCTGGGTGAATAGTTTCAATTTTGATATCATATTTAGATTTTATTTTGTGGTCTTCCTTCTCAACTTTTGATTCATTATCTCTTTGCCTTACAGGCCGAAAGCAATTTTTGCTGCTGACGAGGCTGAAAGCAATTTTAAACCCTTCAATAGATTAATTACAGGGATTTTGGGGTGTATAGTGGATTTTCCATTAGAACAATTCTGATCTATTACATCTTATCTGTCTTATCTGTCTCTAAAGTTGGCCATTATTTTTATCTCTTATAATAATATTGTAATCACCAACTGTGGGAACATTTGTCGCAACTAAGTAATAAGCAAGAAGTTCTACTTACTTGGTGGAAAAAACAGAAGTGAGCACAATGGAAATGTTGGTAATGTTGTTTGTGCACGAAACAACTATGGTTAAGGTGACCAGGAGCTTCTATAAGATTCACAACACCTTCGTGATGAAACCCTGTCTCACTGGGACTCACCGCTGGGGCCAATGGTCACCGGTTCCTCCATCCTCTCCTCGTGGTCGATGGGAATGGACATTGGGATGAGCAGGACCACGCCTAAGCTGGTGCCCACCCACAGACACGGGGTGGGCAGGACGTCACTCTTGCGCCCGTAGGACTCTCCGAACTGCAGCGTGGTGATAGCCTCTTTGGTGTCCCGGTCGATGCTGGACACGCTGGAGCTGCGTGAGCGGCTGAAGGAGTTTTCACGACTCTCTGTGGCGAAACGCAGCAGCACGGCACAGGGGGTGGACACGATGCAAGAGGAGAGAGAGACAGGAAGTGATGGCGAGAGAGAAAACAGGAAGGTAGAACAGCAATGTGGTGGGAAAAGAAGAAAGAATGGCGGTATGAGAGGACAAGCCGTTAAACAGAAAAACAGTAAGGAGAAGGAGAGTGATAAGGAGCGCGGAAACAAATACTCCTATAAAGGTCACATATGGTTTGTCTGCAGATTGTATGTAACGTAAAACACCTGAACACACAGGAAGAGATGTGATACACTGAGAAGCAAAGTGATTTTTGTCATTATAAAGAGACAAATCGACAGAAACACACACACACTTCTCTTTGTTTACTGAAAATGCACAGATGTTATATATTCAGCGGCCTGGTGACACACTCAGATACACTGCATGTATCTACACGCAGACAGATACACACTTTTACCGACAGACACACACCAGAATACACACACACACACTGGCAGTTGCACCAAATCCAAAAACTGGTTTAACTCTGTTAGAGTGCTACCCATTCACGTCCTCCGTTGTGTACTTACAGCCTCCATCATAAAAAGTATTTCTGTATTGCTGCATGTCTGAATTATTCAGAGCCAGGCGATGTGCAGCACTGCATGCCCGGCCTAATGTCACACACTGTGCAGACTTTATGTAACAACAACTACAGATGGGTGGCACACACGTCAGACTAAAATGAAAGCAATTTTGTGTGACTATTTATAGGGGGATATGCTGTGTACTGTATATGGCCTGCAAAACATACACTTTGCGCTGCATAAATGGTATCACCCCGCGTTTACACCTCGGGACAAGCACTTCTAGGCATGTTTTTTAGACGAACAGGGCCACAGGACGGACTGACATACTGACTGACTGACGGACGGACGGACGGACGTATAATCACCAGCAGGACAGCAGTTGATGGGTTTGTGGCCGAAGCCCCCTTACCTCTCTCGCTCCAGCAGTAGGGGGCGCCGGAGTGGTGCTCGTCGTGGGAGTACATAGTGACTCCATGTAACTGCTGAAGCATTGCCCTCCTGGACGCATAACCTACTAGTCCCCCCAACAACAACATGAAACCCCATATAACAATGCCCCAAAGAAACACACATACACACACACACACACACACACACACACACAGCCGCCCAGCCAAAAAACAAACAAGACGGACGGATGAACAGCGGTACCAGAGGATGACAGAAAGAGAAAGAGAGAATGAACCAAACTGAGTGTGGAGAGATTGCTTCAATACTTTATACAGAGAGGGCGACTGAAAAAGAGGACTATGTTTCTGGTGGCCACACAACCTCTACTCGCTTATCCATCTTCTCTTTAAACCCTTTTTCAGCACCATCTGCTCAACTGTTGGCAAGCGTAGCCGCTTTCTATGCTTCTTATGTTGTGAAAATCCTGATACAGCATCCCTACATGCAGTCCAGTGTGGGTCGGTGGAGAGCTACTGTGCAGCACTGTTGCACGACAACCAAATTTGATTACTGCCTTCTTTGATACTGCTGTAAGTGCAAAAAACGTTTGGAGTGGATCCCGGTTTACAAACTGGTTGCAAAACTGGTGCAAGGAGTCTATTACAGGACCAATTCAGTGCAAAACTGATATGAAAACTCATGCAAAAAAGCCGAGGATGTTTTTTTTCCCTTGTTTACCACAGTATCGAAGCAGTATCAATATATTTAGACATTTTTAGGAAAGGTTCTGGCATCGTGACAACACTGCTGTACGATGCCGCTGGCAGTCACAAAGACAAAACAGCCGTTTGCCGCGAGTCCGGGCAGCAGTGGCTCGGTTTTGCCTGTGTGTCGCCGGGGTGTGTTTACGCTGTGTGACAGAGCCTGTGGGGCGCTGGCTAATGAAAGTCAGGCACAGTGGTGCTCTGACAGGACACAGGGACCCCCGGGGGCCCTGACAGCGAGCTAGAGGCAGTGTCAGGGAGGTGATAAGGGAAGGCAGACAATCTGAAGCGGTGAGACGGACAAAGTGCCAGATTTATACAGTGGTACATGCACATACACCCACACAGCGTAGAGAGACGAGGACAGACATCTGGAGACTATGCAAACCTCTTTTTTTTTCATTTCTATCTGCTACCGATGGCTGTGTAGAAAGCTTTGTGCCAGGTTTTGCTTTAAAGGGATAGTTTGGGTGTTTTGAAGTGGGGTTGTGTGAGGTTCTTAACCATAGTAGGTGTTTTACCTACAGTAGATGATGGTTGGCACGCCTGAAGCAGACAGGAACCAAAGCAATGTGCTGCTGTGGTCGGGGCCTTTCTTTAAGGTGGCTAAAATACATTTCGCTGCCGGCCCCGTCCACAGCAGTACATTGCTTTGCTTCCGTGTGGTACCTTTTGTCTCCTTCTCCAAACTGGGAGAGTGCCGACGTCATCCACTGTAGGTAATACACTGACTATGGATAAGTACCTCATACAACCCCACACCCCAACTATCCCTTTAATTCCTATTAACACATATATACTGTATCAGATTTTCCAGGATTCAATTGTGAGCCTTATTGGGAATTAAGAAACCTTTGACCTCAAAGTGTAACTTTTTAACAGTTGAGATAAGTTAGTTAATTATTGCAGAGATCCAACAGGGACATCTTTTATCACACAGCTATAAAATAGCAGACTTCAGCATTTGGTTTATATCTTGCGGTCAAACATTGATGTAGGTGTGTGTGTGGGTGCGGAGCATCTGGCCAGGGAGTCACTGAGTCACCTCAGCTCTGTGCTATGGTGCAGTAAAATATATTGGCTTTTACTTTTCTTATTTGTGATATTATAGGGTTCGGTAATATGTGGGTTCTACTTAATTTAAGGGTTACACTGTGGGGAAACATGTCTCTCTATGCTAACAAACAAATCAACTGATACCAACACATTCTCTAAGCCATGAATTTTGCTGTTCTCAAACAACCAGTGCCAATTTTATGACCACATCTGCAGGCAAAGCTAACACTATCACACAATTCTGTCTTCAATATTTAATAAGTGTGCTGCCGAACCAAGATGGGAGGCATGGTAATGTTTACTGTACATTGCGTCTGGCTTCCCATGCCATTTCCCTCCTCTGTCTCCTCGCCTGGCATGCAGGCCTCATTAACATCGGCCTCATCTCTCGTACCGCTCGCTGACCTTTAATTATTCCAGTGAACCTGCTGGCTCTTCACTGTGGTAACCCAGTGCAACTGATAAACAACAGTGCCAAGGGTGGGCAACAGACATAGAGCATGCAACGGTCTGCTGAGAAAAGTGAATGTTCGCGCATAACAAACACACATTAAAGTGGCTGCAGACTAAGGACGATCTCAGTTTGTTTCTTCCTTCTCTTATTGCTTATACATCTGATTCATGGCTTAAAACAAATCATAGTTTAATCATTTGACTATAACGGACACCCTAAAGCGATGGATGCGGTGGATCCATCCCACAAAGAGAAATGGGAGCTGCAGTGCAAAAAGATTGATCTGTAGAATACTTCTAACCCAGATTTAAAAGCTGTAATAAAGTGATTATGAAAACGCACAGATGTTTTTACAAACAGTCAAGTGCCAATTTAGAAACTTGAGATGCGAAACTGGAGTTGGAGTCGAGAAACGACGTGTACGACCGGATTGTTTCACAAGTAGACAATTTACAAGATCACTTTAAACTGACAAAGAGCTCAACATTGTGAGACGATAGCCGGAGGGTTCCCAGTTTGCATTTCGGTCAATGTGTTCCGCCTCTTTTGCTCTCCACATAGATTTTTTTTACCTGCATTCAACCAAAGCTTGCTCCAACTTCACAGCGAGTTGCCTACTAAATTATGCATTATCATGTGTGCCAAATTGACATTTTGGTCAGAAGGTGGTGTGTCTAGATTGGAAAAGATTTATCCAAATGAGTGATTGATTGAGACAGATTAATCAAAATCAATCATAAATGTGAATAGCCAAAGACGTCTTTGGAATATAAGAGGATTTTGTAGGGTAAAATATCCTGGACTTGCTGCTTTGGGTGTACATAGACAGCCCGGTCGCATGAACAGGTGTATGGATGACACGATAATGCGCAAGGCAAAAACGTGTAATAAAAACGCCGTTCTCGCTTTTGTTGTGTCATGTGTACGCCATGTAGTCTGTACTGACTGCAATGTAAATGCGTAAATATGCTACGCTCAGAGTTAGTAACGTAGAATAAAAAAGGAGAAAGACTGCTGATGGCGGGTGAGTGGGGAGGTGGATGTGTCTAAGAAACACACAACTTTCAACCAGGAGACCGGCGTTTTATTTTGTAAGTTATGTTAAAGACGGTTGTGACGTGTTTTCCGTATTTATGTTACATTGTTTCCCTACGTATTGTACTTAGTTTTCATACTTATGTATGTAATATTAACGCCGCAGAGAGGCAAAACGTGACACTGACACACTATCTTCTAGTGGACAGACGGGTCTATTACGCGCTTGGCATGATACCTGGTTGAAATAGACGGCAAATCAGCTATGACAACGTACAACAGTGCCAGCTAGTCTTTCTGTGCAGAAATGCACTTGCAAAAGACAAGGGACCCAGTAGTCATGTCAAATTTTGGACACTGTGATGACCGCTGTCAATTGATTTAAGGCAGAACTAGAAGTTATTTCAGTGCTGCACGAGCAGGAGGACACTGTCTACCGCTAAGGCACACAAAGGTGAGGTGGTTATCCCTCAGACAGACGATGACATGCTTCAGACAGGAGCCGCGGGGCGCTCTCTCTCTCTCTCTCTCTCTCTCTCTCTCTCTCTCTCTCTCATAGAGGTTTTTGAAAAAATGAAGCTCTAGGTTGTCATAACCTGGTGGATCTAAGTAGCATGGCCATGCTAATGGTGCCAAAAGTCATACTACTAAACTTATATGTCAAGAGATTACAATGACAGGCTAATACAGCCAATGGTAGAGATTTAGCACGCCGTTACTCCATCAGTGAGTAAGCCTGGTGGCCTATAGCAGGTACAGTATATCCATCACTGTCTACCTGTATGAGCAATTCTCTCTTTTGGTTACTTTAAATATCAAGCTGCTACGTTGCTAAATCCTAATTCAAAGTGTCATGTTAAATTACTCAATAAGTCAGTTTCATATGGATATTTTCAGAGGTTATAGATGCATTAAATCAGCTGTGGAAAAGAGCGATTTCTACCATCGTCCGCATCGGTTCGGTTGGTAATGCTGCTGTAGCCCGGGCAGTGGCTTTAATAAAACATTCAGCTTATGCTAATGAAAAACGGCTTCCCTCTGGGCTGCAGGTCAGTGTTGTATAATGAGGGCGATGAAGATGGTACTTTGAATCTAACTGCAGAATTGGTGTTAAAGGGTCAACTGTGACAACAGCACTGACCCTATCCTGTTTATTACTTAACATAAATACTTTGCATAAGCGTGTTCCTCTAAACCTCTAAAGTCTGCACGATATGTAACAAATGACCCAGAATCTTTAGAACTTTATAGCACAGCACAGATGCATATATTTATAGCACAGACAGACATTTTAAACTAGATTATTTTATAATCATGCAAGATTTTAAAACAGGATTAAGGATTATTTGAGCGCTGAATGTTACCTGTCCAGGCACTGAATGAAAATTCTCCGGTTGATGTAACTTGCTGTTTGTTTTAAGTCTCTTTTATGTGAAATGTTTTATGTTGTTTTTAACTTTTTGTTGTTCTGTTTATGAGTCTGTTATAGGGCTGCACAATATGTTGTATATTTTTTTATCATCATCGCAATGTCAACTTGTGCGACAAACACATCGCAAAAGACTGCGATATTACATTTTTTTAAATTAGTTGAAAGAGCGTATCAGTAGAAAACTACACTTTACACTTTAAACAAACACTTTAAAATGTAACTATCATTCTTTTTTTTTACTGGTGCCTTTTGTGTTCAGTTCAATTTGTTCACTAAAATAGATTTTGAAAATAATTTCCTTTAATTTTATTTAATTCAACAAGCAATTTGTTGTATTTTAGTGGAATACTGAAAGCAGCAGAAAGGCAGAACTGTGTACACTGTTTATCGCAAGTAATATTGTTATCGCGATATTCAACAACGTTATCGCATATTGCATATTTTCCTCATATCATGCAGCCCTACTCTGTTATTTGTGCTTTTATTTGGTGTTTGTATGAAACTTTTAAACTGCCATATTGACCAGGACCCCCTCGTAAAAAAGAGATTCACTCAATGGGATTTCACTGGTAAAATAATTATTTTAAAAAGATGTGAAGGAGCATGCAGTTCCAACTGTTTGGTGTGCGTGCAGCGTGGCTACAATAACGGTGACATTTAGAGAACTGTCACAGTGTTGAGTCTCCTATGGAGAGATTAGACTGGCGTGACCTGACGGACACTTTCTGTTAATCTGACAGAGCTCCGTAGTAAAAGTAAACACAGACTGGACCACGAGAGAGTGACCTGCACAGCCAGAGGTTTAGAGAAATGTGTTCTCCTCAGGGACTCGAGTTTATACGTGTATGATGCCTCAGCACTTTGTGAAGGCAATGCTGTGCCAGTGGTGCACCAGGCTTATAAATCAGCAACATAATGCTCTGGATAATGGTGTCTATAATTTGATAATTATGAATACTTTGATTTCTCACATACCATATTCTGTATAACAATCTGCTGCATTCTGTTATGTTTTTTTTCAAATGGAAACGTCCACTCAGACGTTAGAAAAAGCAGTGATTACCAAAGTAAGCTAATCAATAAGGTTATGAATAATGTAAACGCTAGCTTTAGCTGAGTCAGAGTTAGTTGTGCTAAGTTTGGAAATAACTGAAAGAGTTAGTTAAAACTTTTTGGAGTGGGGTTGTATATACTCCCGAGTTCTGTGACGTTAAATTACTGCTTTTGTGAATGTAGTCCGGTGGCTTTGAAGAGAGTGATATAACTGCTTTAGTTCCCAATCAGAAAGGGTTGTCTGACAACGAGGTAAAGCGGTTGTGGATGATAGTAGCAGAAAAACGTATTTTAGCCACCTTAAAAAACAACATCAGGTTAAGTGTACGCTGTATTAAGAATATTTTCACAGCTTTACCTCACAGTCAGACAGCTCTTTCCGACATGGAGTCGTTATATCTCTGTCTTTAAAGCCACCAGACCAGACTCCATTCACAAAAACAGTAATTTTATCCTTGCAGAACACAGGAGTTGCTCATCTACCGCTGCACTGATTGGTAAGTTTGTTTGTGTTATTGTGTGACTTTCAGATCCAAACTAACATAGCGTCCACACAGTATTGCTTAGCTTCAGTGCCGGTACTCCTGTCTGCTTCTCCAATAAGGGAGCGTGCCGGCCGCCATCTATTACTGTTTGTAACGTTAATACACTGACTATAAGGCTGTATATATACTGTACATGTAGCAGCTCCATCATGCAGAAACCTACGTCAGGTCACGTGGAAAAATGTTTTTTTAGAAGGGCTGGGAAAAGCATTTTGATGCTAAAACATATATACTTTGACCAAAATTTGAATGTTTGGATTTGAATACATAAGGAACACCACTGGGAAGCTACAGAATGATATAAAAACCTAAAACAAATGAATAAAATAACGTACTCTCCCTTTAAGGTGGCAAAGTAACTTTTCACTGTGCACACTTTAAATTAGAGCACTGCAGTGCTTAACAGCGTGTCTGCCTCCAGGGCCAATCATCATGTCTGTCACTTTTTATGGATAATCTAATTCCTACACCTGCACTCTCTTTGGGCAGTCTCTGCCATTTTATTTCCACCAATCACCCAGCAACGTGAGTCATAGTAAAGTTCAGCTCACAAAAAATGCCTATAGTGATATTCTGGCGGTGGCTTTTTCCACTTAAAGAGACAATCTAGTTTGTAGAGCAAGATGGAGAAATAAGATATCCAACATGACTGAAAGTCAGGAGTCCTATTAAGATGAAAGAGTGGCATCATCTTGGTCTGAGGATATTTATTCAAAGTCAGTAAAGTGAATGAATTGGTGTCCTAATGTCTGTTGCCTGACAGTGACAGAATAAGTGCAAGATTTCATATTATGTAGTTAAATGTTGATGTAGAGTCCTGACGGAGGCCATTTGTCTGTGTCAGCTCTGAGGTCAATATCTCAACATTACGCTGCTGGGCGTGTCATTTTAAATCCTCACTTGACAGCACATTCTTTTATATGTTTTATTGTTTTTGCTTTGGTTGTCACTGACAAAATATACCCAACAACAAGCCTAAAGCATGAACCACGTTTCTTTTAAGATAACAAGGTAGTATTAAATGTTGAAAATGAGGAGTGTGTTTGTCTTAATTCAGATTAACAGGTGATAATATAGAAATACAGTAGCGATAAAAACACCTGTTGGCACCGCACACACATAGACACAGAAACATATTTACACACCCACAAATGCACACGTTCCCTTTCTATCACACACAAAGGCGTATGTACACACCCACACACACATACTGTACATATAGCCTGCTGGGTCAATCAATGTTTAGATGACGCAGGTCAATGTCACAGTGTGAATTAAAAGGAGCTCAAATGGAAGAAAATAAATGGCAGATTTGCCATAAAAAATGTCAAAATGCCAGAGTGCAGATCCTGCTTCAACGGTTGTCTTGAAAGACTTAATCACCTCTTTTATCTGTGTGCATACTGACTATTTGAATAAAACAACAACAACAAAACAAACAAAAATAGTGGTTGTTCTGGTATTTGCAATATGAAGAGATTGTATATACTCACTCGCAAACACATGAGCTAAATAACGACATGCTTCGCTCGGCTTAAAGTTTGTGGATTGTGAGAAAGTCGGGAGGTGTGGCCACACTACATAAACACTGTGTGCTCTGTTACCCAATCAAAAAAAATAAAAATCACATCCAGAATCTATTTATGAGAAGAGAAAAAATATGACAGAAAAAGCAGCTTCACTTGGTTGAGGTAGGAAACACATCAGTGCTGCTTTTAAAGCTATATAGTTTTTTGCATTTTTGATGCAAAGAAGAACAAAAAAATCAAGAAAGAAGAAGGCACTGGAGAAATAAAAATCAATTGGTTAAAACAGTTAATATTGCACCAACCTTCAGGCCTATGACTCAGTCAGCACAAGCAACAGTGTTAAGGGACACAATGCAAGAGGCCGTTTCTTGCATTCAAGAGAAGCAGAACCTGTAGTCCAAATGTTGCAAGGTGATGCTAATGCAAGTTGCAGAGTTATACGTTTAGTAAGATAAACTAAATGCAAACACTGCTAAACAAGTAGTAAATGTGGGTGTGAACATACAGCAGTAATAATAGTCATTATGTTCATCTGGGAACTGTTAACACCTGCTGACTGGTCATCAGTTACTTTTGTGTGCGACCGTAAGTTCACACAAATAATTTGCAGTGACTATTTATGTTTTGGAAGATATTATCAAAATTGACCATTCGCAATGCCCCGACAAAATATACGCAACAGCAAGCCTAAAACATGAGCTACGTTTCTTTTAAGATAGTAATCAAATCTTCTTGGATGGGCCAATAGAGTGAAGATACTGGTATTATATGAAACTAGAAAACCTAAGATCCATTGGTACCAACCATGTCATACTAGCTTGTCGCAAAGGGACCTAAATAACGCTCCAAACTTACGCTAACTGGCATGGCCACTTTCAAAGGGGTCCCTTGACCTCTGACCTCAAGATATGTGAATGAAAATGGGTTCTATGGGTACCCACAAGTCTCCTCTTTACAGACATGCCAGCTGTTGTTATTGTATGTATGTTGATTAAATATTTTAATCTATTGATAGCTCTACTTAATACTGTTCGTTGACACTGAATGTAATGTACTAGACGCCATGCCCACCCCCAAATCCCATGTCCCGAATTTCACCCGTTCTCACCCTAGTAGCTGACTACAAGCTATGTGGGCATGCTAACAGTTGCAAACTTACATTAAAGCAGACAAACACACTGTTTATTCAATTAATTACACTTCTACTTCTGTTTTTTTGTTTTGGAAAGACTTAAAAAAAGACACCAGCTTCCAAGCTCCAGGTATTGCTCTTACTACAGTGAAATCAAAAGCTTCACACATCTGCAGTGTTTGGTTGCGGTTATTAAGGCATGATTGGGCTTCAGCGAACAGTCAATGATGAAATGTTGATATTGAAACAAACCATTCACTCAGTCAGTACGTTGTTATGCTGCTAACTTGCATTAGCATACGCTTGTCTTGTGTTAACTATGCATCAGGCCGTAATCCACTTACCCCAGGGTGGGAGGATGGCATGCACTCGTTGGGAGGGAGGGTATGTTAGAGAGGTTAAGGGATGGGGAGTTGGGAAGACAAGCACACACCTTCAGTGTGGGACACAGGCAAAGAGATCTCCATGCAAGCAGCGGACTGGGCCTTGCGGAAGGGCGGTCGGCCAGGGCCTCTGCGGGTAAGCCGTGGCCCCTCGGGACCCATCGGGACGCGAGGCTTCCCTGCCGAGCAGGGCTGGGAGGTGGGGCTAGTGCAATGTCCATTGACATGATCTGTAACAACGGCAAAGCATTAGCAAACAATACAAGGAGGGAAATAAAACTGTCAAACATATTGTAATCCACTGCTGCAATATCCATCTTCATATGTCATTTTAGTCTAATTAAATTAATACAATCTTCAAATGAGGGGAGATCATTTTATTCATTCATAACGCAGTTTTCAAGGAAATAGCTGGAGCGTTCTCACCCTATTTGGAGATCTGTTTTAAAACATACAGACTTAATACTTTAACTCAGTATGACCTATGAAGATGGATATTTTTTGCAGTGTAAGAGGAGCAAGCCGATGTTGAAAACCAGATTGTCAACAGGAAAGATGTTGGTGAGGGAGAAAGGGAAAGCGAGAGTGAGTGACAAAGGGCTGGAGAGTGGTGTTGAAGTAAGTATGAGCAGAGAGGAGAAAGAGATGCTGGGGCAACGGAAAAAAAAGAGCAAAATGCAGAGGCAAATTGTGAGTTTCATCTGTGCCAGGAAAGAAATGTGAAAATCAAAAGAAAAACAGACTTGTTTCATCTCCACTTTCTCTTTTTTTCCTTTTTGAATTGTTGTTTGTTTTCAGCAGAAACAGTTTATTTCTGTTTTTTAAGAGTGGAAGCTTTGTGACATTACTGGCTTTGGCAAAAATCTACAAACGAAGATCAAAGGAAATGGAAAAATAATCAAAAAAAAAATCAAATATCTTTTTTTATTCTAATGCAAAATAGTACTTAAGTAAAGTTGGTTTGGCTGCACAATCAGCTACAGATGGCGGTGACAGGAAACACTTGTTACTCTCTATAACCTCACACGGCCTCTTCTCAGAGACTGTTCGTCCTTTCTTAATGTAGAGTGCTTGTGTGTGTGTGTGTGTGTGTGTATGGGCAAAATAATGTGTTTAGAGCCAAACCTAATTAATGAGACAAAGAAAAGCAAAGTAGGATTGTGTGTGGATTGGGTGCACTCTGTAGTTCTCTGTCTGCAAGACAAAAAACGCTGCCAAGACAGCCGTAATTAACAGCTTCATGATACCTCCGCCTGAGCACTCTCATTCTCGCTCGTTTTGAGAGACGAGTAATAAAACAGTGTCCTTTTCTTTAACGACGTTCCTGTGGCAGTAAAACCAAAGTTAAAACGGGTTGGGGGTGTTTGAGGAGCGTCTGATTAAACCTTTCCTCTCTGAAATTCTCTTAGAGACTCATGAAGCATGAGGATAATTAGCATTGTGCTAATTAGTAAAAACACTAGACAGCGTTCTCTTGTCACTTTCCTCTTAGTATTTCTGTGCTGATTATATGTCTGTCGTATCAAATCTGAGTCTCTTGTTCAGCCAGTTGATGCACAAATGATTCAATTTCAAAGTGAAGATGAAAAACTCCGGGGTGCCACCCAGTCTGCGTGCAAAACACTCGCCCAGTTTCACAGCAGGACGGACCGAGGCAATGCAGGGATTGAATACTGCAGCTTATATTGGACCAACCAACACCAAAGCCACGTGAAGACACCGCTGTGTGTCTGTCCTAATGTTTTGTAACTGTGAATTTCAAACAGAGATTTGCAGCACATCAAAACATTTGCCCCGAAATGTTCTGCAGGAAACTGGTACATAGCAGAAACAATGGCACTGTACTATGGAGGACCACGAGAGTCACGGAAATAGATACAAAGTATTTCATTGATTAATTGTACAATAAAAATAGTGCATTAATAAATCTGTTTACAAATGTACTTATTAATCTATGAATAAATGGACTAAATTATAAAGTAATTAATTATTTGACATTTTATTGGGCAATTTAATTGAATTATAAAAAATTTTTATCAATGAAATATTAATCCATCAATAAATAGTAATGCCAACAGGAAAAGAATTTGCCCTTTTAAGTGCCTGATTAAAACCTGTATTCTCAATTCAATTTGTGAATCCAATTATTTATTTCTCTTTTTAAACTGCATTTTGAAATAGATTTTTAAACCCCATTATCTATTTATGAATTAAAGATATGTTTAAAGAAATAAATAATACAGGTTTTAATCAGGCATTTAAAAGGGCAACTTATTTTCCCATTGGCATTACTATTTATTGATGGATTAATATTTAAATTGTACATTTTTTATAATTCCTCTTTTTATTGCCCTTTAAATGTCAAATAATGACTTAATTTGTAATTTAGTCCATTTATTCGTAGATTAATAAATTATTAATGCTTAATGCTTTTAATGCCTATTTTTATTGAACAATTTATCAATTAAATGCTTTGTATTTATTTCCGTGACTCATGTGGTCCTCCATACCGTACCCTCACACACACCACCAACGCACGGATTAATGCACTTGTCCATCAAGAGTGCACACGTACGCACGCACACACACACACACGCACCCAATACACACACACACACACACACACACACACACACACACACACACACACACACACACACACACACTAATACTCTCTGTAACAGACAGTTCTGACAAAATATGTTCTTGTCTCAACCCACAGCTGTTCATATTGCAGCTATTAACACGGTAAAAGATTAATAGTTTCCCATTTTACTGACAACACGCACCCTATTGAACCTCACAGGAAATTTAATGAGCTTAAAATGTTAAATTTTTTAATAATACTAAATGTGTGACGAGGCAACCAGAGTTGGCTTTTCAAATTTGGGCTATTGCTTCAACTAAATATAACACAGGGTCGACAAAATAAAAGCATTTTTTACACCTGTCAGGCAAAGAAAGGTCATTAAATGAGGTGAGTCACAGGAATAAGTAGGCACTGGCACATTTTGTATTAAAAAAGCAGAAGTTTTTAAAGAGGACAGCATGTGTGAAGCAGCAGTCTGCAGAGGCAGAGCGAAGGGAAACCTGAGATCGTGATGTGTATGTACAGCAGTAGAGATGTATGAGGAAGGGGGTGTTGGGACGCTCAGTATCTGTAATGCATGATGATCCAGTCGAAATGGAGAAAGGACTGTTTAAGAGAGGAATACAATGAGAGAGGTAGCAAGTGATCCAATCACTGCAGAGCAAGGCTGTCAATGGAGGAAAAGGTTGTGTAAAATCAGAGGATGGTCCAATCATGATAAAGCGATAGAAAACCTCAAATTTAAATATGGGCATGAGTTAAAAATCACCTTTATAAACACTTGCAAAATGTAGAAGAGACGAATACAGAAGATTTAAATCAAAATACATTAAGGGCAAAAATGGACAAACACTTCAGTCCGACAGTCTCATGGGCTGGTTGAACAGGAGGAGAGAGTGACAAGGAAACCCAAAGAAGAACGTCTGAGTGAGAATTAAAAACGACTAAAGCAACATAAAAGCCTAGAAAACATGATAAAAGCAGAAACTAAATGACTCAAAGGAAATCAAGTGAAAACTGCTGGCTTTCGCCTACCGTACCAAGATCAGTCTTAAGATCTGTTGGCAGACTTAACTTTCTGCCGGGTCCCTTTACTGAAACAAAAGAATAGGAAACAAAGCACCAGTTAATCCCTTCCAATAAAAAATAAATGAAATAAATAATAAGAAAATAAAAGTAGGAGTAATCTAAGTCAAACAATGACAAACAAAAGTGCAACAAAAACAAACCAAACAAAATGACTCAAATGAACAAAGAACCAGAACATGCAAATTGGTGCAGTTGCACACGGCAGGCATATTTCAAAATGCATGCTCCGTTGTCGTCCCAGGCCAGTGTTCCTATCTATCTCTGCAAGACCAATAACACCTATACTGGGCCAACTTAACAACCCAAGTTATCCACATTGTGAGTATTACTTACAGTTAATGGTCATTGTCTTGTTGGGCTGCAACAAGGCAAAACAAACTTATCAAATTTATTATGGATGTCAAACTTGAGTCCCATAAATCTGTTTAACACTACCAAAGGTCTTTACTGCTTAAATGTCCCAGTAAAATCTGGTTTTCTAAGGCCTGGGATGTCTGACAGGGAAGCACAAATAAACAGGGTGACACCACAGGGTGTCAATACAAAAATCACAGTCAGACACTGAAGGCAACAAAATAACTTGTTAAAACATTTTGCAAGCATTTTGCAGTAAGTGGAGAACTGCAAAGGTCGAACTTGAGATGTTATGAGTCAGTTTCCCCCTCAGAAAGAAGGCAATAGTTCATTGTTTCTTTGTGTTGAATGGCCAGCCCAGTCGCACAGCAGTTTGTGAAATAGTCACTGAATTTAGTGTATTGATTCGTGTACATAGACTAAACCTAACCAAGTTGATCTTTTCTTAAACCTAACAAAGTAGTTTTGTTGCCTAATCCTAACCAAGTCAATCTTTTCTTAAAGCTAACTAAGTTGTTTGTTGCCTAAACCTAACCAAGTTGATCTTTTCTTAAACCTAACTAAGTAGTTTTGTTGCCTAAGCCTAACCAAGTAGGTCTTTTCTTAAACCTAACTAAGTAGTTTATTGCCTAAACTTAACCAAGTTGATCTTTTCTTAAACCTAACTAAGTCGTTTATGGCCTAAACCTAACCAAGTTGATCTTTTCTTAACCCAAACTAAGTAGTTTGTTGCCTCATCCTAACCAAGTCAATCTTTTCCTAAACCTAACTAAGTAGTTTGTTGCCTAATCCTACCTAAATTGATATTTTCCTAATCCTAACAAAGTAGTTTTATTTTGAAAAGACTGGAGCGGAATGTACACAAATCAAAATAGATTCAATTTTATGACTATTTGACGAACTGCCGTGAGACTGTGGTGGAATGGCTAACTTGACATGTGGAGGATACGGGATGGTGTTTACATGGCGATTGGTAAATTTCATTACCACGAGGAAAACAGCATGATCATGAATTTGCATCATTTATAGTTCGGACTGCTTACTTTAGAATTAGAAAATTCATCAAAGAAAAAAAACCTCAAGGTTTCAATCCTTCTGCAAGTCTGAATACCATAAAAGAAAAGAGTACGGCAGAGGACATACCGGAAGAAATGGTAGAACTGTATTTAATCTACTGTAATGTAATACAGTTTATTCCATTTATATACAATTTATTTGCTGTGAAGGAGCATGTAGGCTGCTCAGCATCAAAGGTCATTTTGAGCAACAATATATTTCCTTTATTGCACAGGAAATTGGGGTGTTATGGTGCTCTAATTGAATTTCTCAATCAATGAGTTTCTGTTTCCATTTTTTCCAGGAATAAGTAAAGCCTTTCTGATTAGTGTTGCTCATGAGATAATAGATGAGCTCTGTGTGTGTGTGTATGTGTGTGTTTTCACAATAAACTGCAGATGCTGCTGCAACCATATAAAATGTTCAGTGTTAGAGATACAACGACAGAGAAAATGTTCTCATAATCAACCTGTTGCTCACAGATGTTCCTCTGTTTAATAGCTCAGCGGCTGCGTTAACGCTTCATAAAATGCATTCTAATCAAAATAAACATGTGGGATTGATGGGTTGTTTATTGTGAATATGAACAATAACCAACCAAACATTCATTACTGTTGTTTTTTGCAGTTACAGTCCAGCTATTTACGACAGGCTCACTGAACCAACGAGCTAACTTTGGTCTGTTAAGCAACTCCGCAATGTTGTGTCTAAATATGACAATTTTAATAAGCCTATATTGGTTCATAATATTATTATATTCCTATAATAATTCATGTGCTTTCTTTTCATGGTTGGAGCACCTTTTGCTCCAAGCTGGTATCTTTATGTGACGATATTAAAACACTTGTATAACAACACTTTATGTTCGACTAGCCCCATTTGTGGCCTGAGCGGTCCATATGTTACGCTGTGATTTGGTCACATAGTATTCCCTATGCAAACCTTGGGGCATTTTTCATTTTATACCATGTATTCAGCAGTGTGTCGCACCTTGAAAAGCATTTGTGTGATCCCACAGATGTCTACTGTGTTTCCTGAATGATAAAATGTTTGCCCGAGGTAAAACCCTTTAAATTCCACAGACGGCGCTACTTTGCTCTGCTCTTCTTCTCCGCTGCACACGCCTAAGATATATTGGATTTAAATGTTGGTTTCCCCACGGGCAAACATGTTACCATCCCTGCCAGACAATAGATGCCAGTAAGATCACTGCTTTTGAGGATGAAGGATGAAACCCGCTGTTAAATTGAGAGGTAAACAAGACTGAGAATCTACATCCTGCTAGCAGTTCTGTGAAGCGGTGCTTTGAGCCAAATATCAACGTCAGCATACTAACATGTTCATCAAGCCTGTTCTCATTCTCTACCCTTTGGCGCTGGTATGCGACGAACTAGGCTTTCCATTAACTACAATGTAAACCCATCCACAGCAACAGTAAACGCTCAGGGAAAGTGCTGTGGTGACGTAGTTTAAAGAGCGCAGTGTCACTTTCACTTTGCACTCGTTTGTTAGTTCACAACATGAAGTCACATTTTCGCTTTACAAACGTAGTAGTTTTAAGCCCAACCATGTTGTTTTTTCCTAAACATAACTAAGTGGTTTTGTTGCCAAATCATAAGCAAGTGTTTTTATTTAATTCACAATGTTAAGAACGGTTTACTGCGGGCGAAAAGTGACGCCGAGGGGTCTGGCAAAGCTTCAGTATGTTACGAATTGAGACTGGTGTTCATACCCCGAAGTAGTTTTGTTTCCAAAACCTAACTAAGTGTTGCAACCAAATTGTTTCCTGTGAAGATGGATGTTTATTTTGAAAAGACTATGCATGTAACGAGTGGATATTGACACATCTTGCTGGACATTCGTCCCGTGTTGCTGGGAAAATGCACAAAAAATAAGGAATGACTTTTTGTAAGATATATGAACTGTTGTATGACGATATATTGAACTGACACACACACCGTTAGCATGGCAAAAACTAAAGTTTGGATTTTTTTCCCCAAGGTTTGTGTGAGGAACTTAATGTGATTGAATCATAGTATTGTACAGAGTGCTAAGGTCACATATGGGGCTAATGTTGGACTTGATCAGGCCACAACACTGATAAACGTACAAAGCAAGCTGACGTTATATTTATCAGCATCGCAGCTGGCCACGCAGTGGTCCCCATGCAGTTAGTCAGAGAAGAGACAGTGATGAGTGTTAGCCGAGATGACAACAAGGTGAGATTATGGGTTCATTGACACACAGTCAGAAAGACACAATGAGAGAGATACCGAGCGCCACAGTCCGGTAAAGTAGCATGTTGCCTTTTCGTGACAGAGACGAGTGGGTTCCAGTGGAGGCACAATGATTGACGTCACAGAGAATGAAGCACTAGAGGCACTGACGAGTGAGGAGGAGAAGTACAACCCTTTCCTCTTCCCAAGCACACCTGCCTTGCAGTATTGCCCAGATCTGGCACATACAACAAACAACACAATGTCTACCCCCCCTGCAGCTGGGGCAGAGAGATAATGCAACACCAGCAGTCGCACGAAGGCATGGGACACATTGACAAGGCAGCGACAGACAGTCTACTCCTAGAAACACAGGCCCTGTCAGCTTGTTTACACTGCAAGCAACTTGGTTGACGGGTCATTCTGTTGTGACCGATCGTGGTGCGAGAGGGATTGAATGCATTTTATTAGTGAACTGCAACTAACAACATTTTGGTCATAAAAATAGAGATGTTTTATCATGATTTTGTGATGCGTATATTGCTAATTTTTTTTATATTCGCTGGCTTTCTCCCAATTTAGAGTGCCCAAGCCCCTATGCACTACAGTCCTTGTCACTGCTAACTGCTAACCAACCAGTCGGAGTCGCCAGTGCAGCAACAAGGACGAGAACCCTCTTTCCACCTACACACCCCACTGTCTGTATAACAGATGTATCCTTTACCTATTATATTTTCATTAAGCCTTTCAAATTAAAGTTGTGGTGAAACAGGGAAGCTTTAAATGGTTGTATTCAACTTCTTGGCCATTTTCCACCTGCTATAGATATACTTCATCACATGTGGGAAAACTAAATGCTAAAAATATCTGCTTTGCTCTTGACATTGACTGACTATAATGTTTTTTGTAGCTCTGTAAGGTATAGGGATGTCACGAGAACCGATGCTTTGGTACCAAGTCGATGCCAAAATTCAGAAAACGTGACGGTACCTGTGATTCTACAGTTACCATCAGGGCTCTAGAGTAACGTTGTCCCGTCGTAGACGAAAATTGTGCTTGGGACGAAGTAATTCACTATCAATGCACCTTATATTTTTCCCTGATAATGCTATATTGCAAACAACAAATCTGTGTTGAAATCGGCAGGACAAGAGCTAGTTAACCAGCTCCCCTCCTGCCTATTTCAACACGGGAGGTGCCAATGATTCAAATTATGGTGTGTTCAGGCTCTATAATAGTTAAAAGAAAATTGGGTGCAGGTAAATTCTAACGTTATTATGATGTGTTTAAATGTCATTTTGTAACATGTAGTTTTTGGCGAGACACTGGAATAAATACAGTTATTTGAAGGAGATGTTTTCACAGCAATATAAAACTGATAATAGAAAGGGCCCTGTTTAACTTCCTAACAAAAATCAGCGTGCAAATGGTAATAAAGGACTATGTTGGACCAAAGTACATGGGATCTATTGTTTTACTTTTGTTTTTTACCGTGGTATCGAATTGGATATCAATAATCGTGGAATTTCACTGGTATTGGTATCGACTACCAAATTTCTGGTATCGTGACATCCCTATTAAAGTATGTATGTGCGTCTGATCGTGTTGCTCACAGTGTGGAAGCAGAGTTAGCATGCAAGGTGCAACATCGAACCAACCACCTGTCCAAAAACAACCCAATACTACCACCGCCCCCCCTCCCTTGTTGCATTATTGCCATACAGTAAAAAAAAAACCACAAGCAGATGTCCATGAAGAGGCTGAGATCCGTGAGACATCCCTCCTCTTACCATTGTCCAGCAAGTAAAAGACTGGACTGCAGTGGCTGGCTCTCAGACTGGCCACAGGCTCTGGCAGGACGCGTGGGTCATTGTGAAGGGAGGTTGGGTAATGAACTGGAATAGGAGATCCAACAGAACAGACAGACTTTTCAGGGCAACAGGGGAGAGACAAACACAATGGGTGAACTGGGGAAAAAAGAGACTTGCAGGTAACGGGAAGGAAAACAGTTGAGAGGTTATGAAAACAAAAGGGTTAGTAAGAAGGTTAAAGGATAACACTATTCCACCAGCAATATGATACTCTAACACAAACACCCACAGCACCACTACTACTACTACTACTACTACTACTAGCACTACTACAACTTTTACTACACTTGATCACCACTTAATATAAATATACACTACCTCTTCTTCTACGCTCCAACAAGGCAAACAGACAACAAATCATTGACCCCATCATTTCATGGTCACTGTTGGTTGCAATGTCATCAGCCATGATCATAACACAAACTCAAATGTGAGAGCTAACTTTGGCCAACCCAACAGCACAGTGCAGATAGCCTTTCCTTTTTTTGCTTGTGTTTGTTACCCAGCACCTGAGGCCGTGGCTGAAAAGCTCCTGACGGCAGAAACGTGACCGTCTGGAACCGGTGGGGACGCTGACAGAGGACTTGCACCGCTGACAGGCTGTTGGCGTCACACGGCCAGCGCAGACTTTATTTAAAGTGCCTTTGCTGCCCCTACTGCAGCAACTCTAAAACTGAGTAGAGGTCATTCATATGCTTGATCTTGGAGCCTCAACACAAGCACCAGACCCAAACACACCTTTCAAATAGATCAACATGAAAATACTTTCCTTGACCTATTGATTAAATCGTTAACCACACATTCAAACTGTGTGAGTGCTTCAAAATATCGTCTAACAGCAAGTTTTACAGAAGAAATGTTTCTTTCTATCACTACTCTATTAATACATTTGTTCGTTTTTTGTGACCTGTGACAAGCGAACCTCTACCCTCATTAGCTGAATAGTTGAGAGAAAATTATAGATTCAAGACGAAACTAACAAAAGGTCAGGACACTGAGGAAAAAGTCGCAATTCCAAATCCGTCTGCAACTTCAGCACCACGGACAGCACCATGGATTTATCAACACACAGCACAGTCAGGCGGCTGATAGTTCACAGCCGTGGTCGGGGTCATAGATTCTAACTTGCACAAACCTCAGTCAGATAAAAGATCAATGAGTCAGGCAGACTAGATTATCATATTCAACTAAACAACCCTTCTGCCCTGCACTCTCTCTGCTAACCAGGGAATGGAGAGTGGAGATGGCAGGTCAACATGGGGCATGCATTATGGTAATTTTACTAACAAGGGTGATTACATCCCCCCTCAAAAAATGACTTTATAGCAGTGCATCATCAGAGGCCCTATTTTTGTGACATCATCACACAGTTCATGCGGTGCACACAGAGTCACTTTGGTGACACAGCTTTGTGCGTCATTGCTACTGATCCAACTGGTCTGAGAAAAGTAGCACATGAAGCACAGAAGTGGCTCAAACAAACAACATCACAGGGCAGAGCAAATAAGGGTTGAAACTGTAATGGTTCAATTTGAAATTTTGTATGGCTGGACATAAAGTAGCGTTTCTCTTACTTGGGGATTTTTACAACATTGATGCAGGAAAAGCTTCAATTGTGTATTACTTTATTCCTCGTTTTGGCAATAGTGATAATATTGTTGCGTGTTTTGCATGTGTACAACAATTTTAGGTGTGATTGCATCCATCGTGTTTCAAGATATTTAAGCAAAATCATTACAAATGGAAAACATGATGACCAAACTTCTCCAGGAACATGAATTTAGATTAAAGGTCCAGTGTGCAGGATTTAGTGACATCTAGCAGTGAGGTTGCAGATTGCAGCCCCTCCCCGTGTGCCAAGCGTGTAGAAGAACTACGGTGGCCGACGTGAAAACACAAATGGCTCTTTCTAGAGCCAGTTGTTGTAAGAGTGGCGTAGGTCATTTGGACAATAGCAGAGCCATAGTGTGAGTGTATGTAGGAAGTGAGTGGTGAAGCAAGAGAGAGAGATAGAGTGGTGGTAAATGTTAACACAGTGTTTGGTTTGTCTGTTCTGGGCCACTGTAGATATAGATATTAACGGCTCATTCTCGGCTAATGAAAACACAATTCTTATTATTAGGTTATTATACACTAAAGAAAACATACTTATTAATATTATATTACATTTCTGCCAGTAGATACCCCAAAATGTTACACACTGGTCCTTAAAGAAATATTTTTTTTTTAATCTTGATTCACAAATAATAGGGCCCAAAATGATGCTTCTGTAACTGAGTAACTTTAATACATTTGAGCATTTTTAGGCTCGTCATAAACAATATTTGTCCATATAATGTATTAAACCTTACACCTATACTGTTTATGAGTAGCAACATAATGCAGTTTTTTTTACTATGTATTATAAATGGTAGTGCAGCAGCAACTGTTGGTAGACTTATTTTTAGTTCTATCAAGCCACCTTGAGCTGCATGGAGCTGAGCAGGTGGCACCACCAGTTTGACACACTGTAAAGTTTCAGCCCATCACCTCCTCCCTGTCTCCCCTGACACTCTCACCGCTAAAAATATCCTGTCGGGTCAGGCACCGATCACTAGCATCCTGGCACCTCGGCTTGTTAGTCCACCTCACAACTGGGCCTGGTCAAGTAAACTTCAGCCACAAGAGGCGTAACGCTCCCAGAGGAGATGTTACGCATAACCCCAAAACCAAAACAACACACTTCAGGACATAAAAAAAGCAGACAATGGGAAGGTTGTGGAGGGAGACAGCTTTCAGGCAGGAGAAGGGCCAATTACTGGGCCTAATGACAAAAGGAAGATAGGGAGAGGGTCAGGTAAAAGAGGGGGAACGATGTGTGAGGGAGAGGAGAGAGATACGGCTGCAGTTATTGACACACGGGGTGAATCAGGACGATGCTGGCTTCCTTAATAAGCTGTCCACAGTCTGTATGTGGCCTTGAAAAGACACAGTGTTGGGGACGGCCAGACAGCCTCTAATGGCCATAGAGAAAGGTGGAAGTTGATATTCAGCAGGAGGAAACAAACCATGAACTCTTCAGCTATCAAGCAGAGCACAGCTGTGCTGCCTCATTTGGCTCCAGCCATAGCTAGTTTAAATGTACTCTTGCATTAATATTGAAGATTTTTCTCAAGTTAGGTCGCACTGCTATTAATCATTGTTAACATTTCCATCTTGATTGCTGATTCTGAAACTGTTCTCAGCTTCACAAATCCCCCCCTCTCTCTGGGTAAGTGAATCAGACACTTGATCACAGTGTGCCGTGCCGCGTCTGTCCGCTGTGCTTTTCATCCGGCTCTTCATAATTCTTTCTTTCTTCCATTTCTCTAATTAGCAAATGACAGGCTTGTAATGGGACAGAGTGACCATGACCTAGTCCACACTTCACAATGCTGAAAGACGCTCTGCCAAGACAGCAGAGAACATCTTGTCCTGGTTTTGTTATGCGGTTCTTATGCTCTCCTTAAGAGGCTGGAGAGAGAACAAGAACAGACAAAAAGACAAGCTCGAGGATGAGACAATTTCTGTATCCTGGACAATACTGATAGAGCCAATCTTGGAAGTGCAGCTGTGACAAACATTAAACAACATAATTTGTAGTGAATTAGTATTTATACTGTTTTTGTCAGGGATGCACAAAACTTTGGAAGGCATATTTAATACAAAAATACCTTGCCTGTTTTTGCACTTTTATTTTTTATTTATTTATTATTAATTTATTATTAATAATGAATAAATACATTTAAAAATAAATACAAAATAAATACAAAATAAATGCAAAAATAAATAAGTGAACTTAAAATAAATAAGAAATAAATGCAAAAATAAATAAGTGAACTTAAAATAAATAAAAAATAAATTTAAAATAAAAAATACATTTAAAATAAATAAATAAATGCATTTAAAATAAATAAAAAATAAATGCAAAAATAAATAAATACATTTAAAAGTTAATAAAAAATAAATACATTAAAGGGGAAATTAATTAGAAGAGTAGATCGATAGGGGAATTAATACAAATATAAATAAATAAAGAAGAAAATTAATGCAGAAATATACATTTATTTCACATTTTATCAATTAATTAATGCCTACATTTAATTTTAATATTTGTTTTGTACGTTTATATAGCTATTTATTTATTTAAAGAGTAATTTATTTATATTTACACATTTTGATTTTGGCAGGTTCTGTCCTCCATAGCTTTCTACCTTCAAGGTTGAAATGTAACAACAGTGCTCACTTGCTTGTAGCACAGTCCTCAATCACAAAGGAGCTGAATGTTTCAAAAGCCCAAAAATCTCAGGACCTGACAAAATGATTCCTGAGTGACTGAATCATTGTTGAGTCACTCTATTCAGCCTCCTGTGGACACAGTACATTGGCATTTCTATTCTACTGGGCAACAAGATGCTTACGTATGTGCTATACCTGCAAATAAGCCTCAATAGTACACAATTTGGAACAGCTTTCAAAAGTTTACCTGGTAGACAGAAAAGCAAGACTCAAGTTCAATAAAGCAGGCTGCTGTTGACTGACTTTCTGAAGCACAACCAGGTTCTGTGTATACATTACACCAAAGAGAGGCTAGTGCAATGTACTTTACTACTGCATTGTATATCTAGGTCTGTCTTTCAGAGGTGGGACCAAGTCATTGTCTTGCAAGTCACAAGTAAGTCTCAAGTCTTTGCACTCAAGTCCCGAGTACTACACTTTGAGTTTTGAGTTCTAAACAAGTCATAACACGCTCTACACCAAATGTAATGCCATTTTAACAACAGAGTAACTGGTGCCAACTGTAACGTAACGTTATTTCTTCATGGTTTTCTCCTGCAACTTGATTGGATGCTGTCGGATTGGTTCAAACAAAGTGGATCTGGGGAATTAAGTGTAAGATAATCAAATGCAAGTCCCAATAATATTTTGGGGGATTCAGCAGTAAACAACAAAAGATAGAAATTCAGTTTGTTCAGTTCAGTTATTTCCCCCAAGAGTAAATCCTCTTCCCAAACAAATCAATACAGGATCTCTAAAAAAGTAAATAAACCCGACATCTCTGACGCTGTGGGAGTTACCTCTGGTACCGGCTGGTTGATCGTCTTTATGCACACACTTTCTAAATAACATACTTTTCAGTCTTTGGGCTTTGGGGAAGGTATTTTCAGTCATGAGTCACTGGTGTCTAAACCTGCAGTAGGCAGTATATTTTTGGCATTATTACGCAAAAATTCCATAATAACCTTTCAGCACATTGTAATTCAAGTGTTCTGAGAGAAAACTAGACTTCTGCACCTCCTCATGGCTCTGTTTTCAGACTTCTAAATCTAGCCCTAGACTTGCCCTTGGACTTTGACCAATCACAGGCCATTTCAGAGGGAGAGAGCGTTTCTATTGGCTGTGCTTCAGCTGGTGGGCGGTGCTTGGTATTTCCTCAACTGATCTCAACATTTGAGGTGAGAAATAGGCATTACAGTAACAGAATATTAATTAATATTTGATCAGCGCTGCCTAGTCTTCGGTCTGTGAAATCTTGCAGATGCCATTAGGAGGTTATTTTTTCAGATTACCTGTCTCATGCACTACTGTCAGGCTATAGTGACCGCTTTATAAAAATAACTTTTTTAAATCATATTACGCACTGCAGCTTTAAGTCCGAGTCCAGTTGCAAGTCTGGTAGTTTGTCAAGTCGAGTCTTGAGTCACCAAATTTGTGACTCAAGTTCAATCCTTGTGAATGAGTCCACACCTCTGCCACCTATTCATCTATTTTCAGCTGTTTATCTTGGGGAAGGATTGTGGCAGCAGCAGCAAGCTAAACAAAGCAACCATCACACCAGCCACATCTTCCAGGTCCTCCTGGGTTCACCTGAGGCGTTCCCAGGCCACGAGGAGTACACAAAATCCCTCCAGTGTGTTCAAGGTCTGCCCCAGGGTCTCCTCCCAGTTGGACACCTCCACAGCGAGGCATCTGGGAGTCATCTTGCACTGATACATACTACTCCAAGCTCCTCCTGGATACCTGAGCTCACCCTCCCTAAAGGAGTTGCCAGGTTATTTGGGGTAAAGCATTGTCTCTGTGACTCTGGGAGGATTTCTGTTGGCCAAGGTCTTGGTTAAGGGGGAATATGAGTCATTCAAAGGCTTGGACCCATGAGGCCCACACAGTCCGACAAAGCAACATAGAGCTAAGTGAGCTCAGCACCTGTAAGGACAGGGGTAAAGCTCTGGAGCATTGCCAGATGGGAAGTGGTAAAGAAACAGCAGTGCCCTTGGTGGCCTGAAAGCTGTCAAATTATTTTTTCATATGAAGAGTTAGCAGAAATCCCCAAAGCTTTTATTCTCTGTAAAACACATCAGACTAATTGAATATTTGCACATCACTCTCATGCACCAGCGTTCATATACTCCTCAGGATAAATTTAGGATTTTATCACTGGCTAATGATGTCTTATTATTACACAAAGATGAGCTGTGGCCCATCCTTGTTTGTGAGAAAAACACGGTTTCACTGCACCTCTGCTTAGTTCAAAGACATAATATTTTGAATTCCCAAACATCCTCCACTTCCCCGTAGGATCACATTTTCCCAGAACTAGTATTACTTATTACAAAGAGTTTCAAAGTTTCAAATTATTTCTGTCGGCAGGTT
Source organism: Sebastiscus albofasciatus (assembly GCA_916701655.1). Classification (NCBI taxonomy): domain Eukaryota; kingdom Metazoa; phylum Chordata; class Actinopteri; order Perciformes; family Sebastidae; genus Sebastiscus; species Sebastiscus albofasciatus. The sequence continues at coordinate 39,034 of CAKAOI010026921.1, forward strand.
TTTTCGCAGATGGAGTGCTGTTTCTGGAGGCTTCAAAAAGATACTGTTAAATTGTTCCTTCTTTTTCCTTGAAAACCTTCTGAAAAGCACAGATTTGCCAACGAGGCAAACATTAGAAAGGGATGTCACAGAGTATGACAGAAAGGCCTGTGTTGGAGCTGAGATTGAACGGTTCTTCTCATGTATTTCACAGGTTTTATGCAGAAAGAACACCAGTTTGTGGGGGTATTTTCATAACTTTTAGGGGGAAAAAATACCTAGACTGCACAAAAAAAAATAATTCTAAAGATGTTTTTTTCTATAAAACAACTAGTACTTAGTATATCTAATATCTGTTACATATAAGAAACATCCCTGATACATTTAGTTGGTTTAAAGTTAATCGTTTGGAATCTAAAGCCTTCTAAAGCCCACTATGCCTAGAGGACACAGCATGCCTGCTTGGCGGTGTCTTAAGCACAGATTTACACACTTGCACACTTTCTCCATTTGACCTTTAAGCTCTGAATTTGCTGAGATAAAGTGTTTTCCCCAAACAGCTACAGAAGTGCCTGCTGGGTAATGTTCTCATCTCTTCTCTCCCTCCATTATGTATTTCTGCTTCTTTTTTTTGCAATCACAAACACACTCTCTTTTCATCTGCCTCATCTCCAACCACACAAACCTCAACATACTATGAACAATCTCACAGTTTAAAACCTCATCCATTGCATCCGACTTTTACTCAGAACCCAGGAATGTCCTACATTATCTTCTAATCTATGATAACACGCCACCGTCCTCTCACACCGCAGCTCATCTCTTCAACCATCATATCTACAATCTGTGATCCTGAAAGCCAGAGCAGGCGACAACATAATGAATATAACATCAACTACAAATATTAAGGACATTTACATTATATGCTTCACCACACCGTTCCCCTCTAAAGAGTCATGTCTATTTCATTATACATCCTGTAGCATTTAATTCAAGTCAAGCACTGTCTGCTACACACACAGACATGCCAGCAAATATTTGACTGAAAGCAGTGCGCAGGAGGGTTTTATAATGTATTATGGATGATACAAATACATAATTTAACCAGCTGTGAGAACTGTTCTGGTCTGATTTCAGATATTTAAGCCTTGATGCAGGCTACTGCCACAAGTTATCAACTGCAGGTCATCACCACTGTAACACCTGGGCCATGCTGGATGCATGAGCAGCGTGTATGCATCGTGGAACCTCTTGCTTTTTATTTCAGCTCCCATGTTAACAGGTTATGGTATGTGTCCACAGGCTACATACTTTCCACACTTCCCATTCATGGTCTTTGTAAGAAGCCGTGCAATGCATTCTGGTAGCGTGGCGGCGCGAATCGAGAGACGGACCGTCAAGTTGGCCGCTCTTCATTTGCATAAAGTTGAGATCTAACTGTTGTCGAACTAAAATAAAGACTGATATTGCAACTGCATGGCTTATTTCTTGCATAATTGTTTCCAGAAACACATTTTGGTGAACTGTTTTCATAACATAGCCAAAGAAAATGTCCAAGCAAGCCGTCATGTTGGTTCTGGTTTGAAAACTGGGAGCAGCAGCCCACAAGAGATCTGAGGTCCCACCTATTTTTCCCAAGTGCCGCGTGGTTCACAGCAATGACAGACAGTAAAAGCTATCTTTTTGACAGTGTTTTGACATCAATAAAATGGCCAGTATAAAAGGCAAACTATACGTAGAAAGAAATGGCTGGCAGTAGCAGAAACGCTGCCGGTGTGGACGCAATACATGTGAGAGACGCAGCAATTCAGCAAGGTAGCCATTACGGGCTGCTCATACGTCCAGTGTGGCCCGGGCATAAGCATGTTATAGGGCCTGCTCTCTTTAGCCATCCCTATGCTTTGCTTTTTTTTTTTTATCTTTTACTCTCAGTCTCTCCAAACATGAGCTTCTGGCTACTTTTATGCAATCCCAACAGTGGCAGGACTTATTACTCAGTCCAAGAGAAGAAGAAGAGCAGTTGGACAAACAAGAAAGTCAAAGAGGCCTAAAGGAAGAGGCAGAGCAAATGAAAAGTGTCGTCTTTTCTCTGGCTTACCTTTGTGAAATAATTTCCCGACACTGAAATAAAGGAATAGCTGGAAGCTGTGACAAAATGCATCAGATAGGCCACAGTATACTGCAATCAAACTGTCTGATAACTGCATGACATTTTCAGCATGTCTTGCCCTTTTTTCAAAACTGTGAAATGTAATCCATCCTCCATACTACAACCTCAAACAGCTGCCATTCACTCATCCGGTGCAGATTCTCTGGTGAAAGGTGTGAGGTGTCCACAGGCTGCATACTGGAGGTATCACTCACATTGAAAGACAAAGGCATCTCAGCTTCACAGTGCCAACCACAAAATACATTTCCATACGGGGAAGGTGGACGTGGTAGTGTGTGTGTGTGTGTGTGTGTCAGCAGGTTACCTGAAGTGGGCGACTTGCTTCTCTCCATGTCAATGGACTGCTGGTTGTCAGAGAGTTCAGTAAGGCCTGCCGCAGCCAATGTCAGCCGAGAGGAAGAAAAAGTAGAACACACACAATCTGTCAGATTATTTTGACAGTCGTACGGATTTAACAGAAGTCAGCTTGGTTGATGTCAGCCACGCAGAGCCCCGAGAAAGAGCTCAGAGTACAGTTCTTCTACAGTCTTTGGTTTATCATCTCTGATAAGCTGCTTAATCAATTCCCAGTATTTAATTATCATTTGTAAAGGTGTTATTTGACATTTGCTATTTACCTTTCCCCTGTGAGTGATTCATTTAGTCTTCCAGGAGCAGAGTGGCTGAAACCTGATGTGACCTGCACTACAATCTGTTCAATGTATATCAACTTTTCTTTTCAATTTCCAACCAGATTGCACTAAAATGTCTATTAATTGCAATCTAAAGTGTGTAGTGCAAATCTCATGATAAAGTGGCATTTACAAGCAAAACACAAAACAGAACAAACACAAATTTGATCAGGATCTGATCAAATCTGATTGCATGCACCAAGCACAGGCCAGAACGAGAAGAAGTCTACTTCCTTTTTAAATAAAACACCAGAAATGCTGAGATGTCTAATTCTTCTGTCTGACTACAAATGTGGGATGTTTAAGCCGCGCTCATTAGAGCTTCATTAACAGCCTCACTGAGTCGTCACAGTTCAAAACATTTTGATTAATTGAATTATTTCTCTTCAGTAAAAGTTTGCAGCAAAAACTTCTCAATGCAAATTCCCTTCAATCATTTACTGTGCTGGCTGTGCAAATGATTGAAGACATTGAAAGGGGAGTCTGATTAAACCTTTACTGTAGTATAAAACTAAGAATTCCTTTGTAATATCAACCAAAAGCCCACACTTTAGTTTCACTAGGCCCTTTATTCACCACATTACGCTTCAGTTGAAATATACATTACATGGATCATATAATATTTATAATTGCCCTTACTTGACAGACTCAAAGGAGTGGCTCTCTGCAAAGGACATACCATCAGACATGACTGGAATAGGGCCAGTCTGTTTTATATGGCACTTTCATTCCAATCATCTCTTTGGTTTGTCCCTTTGCTTTCAGTCCACATCACGCCTTCCCGTCCCTATGATGGTTGATGGCGACCATCTCCATCAACGCCAGTATGTTCCACCACAACACTGCCCCGGACCTCCGATCCCCATCCCCACCCCCACCCCCACCCGCCGCACACAACAACCCGTTCTCTCTCCCAACTCGTCAAATACCGCCGTTTGGGCAGTGCCCCTTGGTATTGGAAACCAACGCACGGAGGCACCTTTTAGTGACAGTATGCGACGAACCGGACTTTCTGTGTAAACCCACTCATGGTGTTATTGGAAGGTCGGAGCGAGTGACGTAGTATTAATAGAGTGAGAGGCCACTAAGGGTGGGCAGGAGGGTCAAACAATTACAAGACTTTCAATCAGGGGGCCGGTGTTCATGTCCCATAAAAGTAACATTGACTTATTTTGTCACGTCAGTCTTTAGTCACATGACTCATTTAGTATCGTCAGTCCCGTGAGTCGCTAGTCATGTGACTTGTTTAGTATTGTCAGTCCCGTGAGTCGTTAGTCACGTGAGTCATTAGTACTGTCAGTCTCGTAAGTCGTTAGTCATGTGACTTTTTTAGTATCGTCAGTCCCATGAGTTGCTAGTCTCGTGAATCGTTAGTGTCGTCAGTCCTGTGAGTCATGTGAGTTGCTAGTAAGTTAAGTTAACGTCAACCATGATCGTTTCCTAACCTTGACTAAGTGGCCTAAACCTAACTTCCTGTGAAAACGGTAGTTTATTTTGAAAGGACACTATGAATGTAACGAGCATATATTGACACGCCGTCCTTGGTCCGTCCAAAAATATTGCAAGAGGGGTACCCCGTGTGTCGGTCTCCGATGCCGAGGGGCACTGACTAAGCGGCGGTATTTGACGAGTTGGGAGTGAGAATGTGTTGCACACAAACACAGAGTCCCCCAGCCTTCAGGAAGGCCCGACTTACTCTGATAGGATGTACGGATCCTTTTCTTTGAGTCTGAATAAAAGTTAGACAGGCCGCGCATGCAAAACTCTGTCAGGCAGGCCCGCATGCCCACACCAGCAGCCACAGAGTCACCAAAAGGTAGGAGGAGGAGGAGGAAGAGGAGGAGGAAGAGGAGGGAAGGAAGGAGTAGTGCAGAAGATGGTGGGTGGGAATAAAGTGTGAGAAGTGTAGGTAGAGAGATGAGAGAGGACAGGAAGGTGGGAGATGAAGAAGAAGAAAAGGAGAGGAGGAGGAAACAAGGTAAAGAGTATGTGAAAGTAAAGTAAGTGAGGATGGATAGATGGAGTTAGGATAGGACGGAGGG